>RWGY01000051.1:4621359-4784239 GCA_007726485.1 Eragrostis curvula | reverse complement strand
GTCCATCTACTCCACGGTGATCGATGCAGCTGGAGGTGATGAAAGGGTCAAGTGCTGCTATCTACCCACCGTCCTGACCGGTGCTGCGCGGACGTGGTTGATGAATTTGCCACCCTATTCCTTTGATTCTTGGGTTGAGCTGACGAAGATCTTCAAAGGAAACTTCCAAGGTTCCTATACTCGCCATGGCACGGTGGACCAATTGAAGAACATAAGGCAGAAGGCGGACGAGTCACTTCGGGACTACACGAAGCACTTCTGCCAGATGAGAAACACCATCCCGAAGATCCATGACGTGGAGGTCATCGGAGCATACCGAGATGGGTGCTTAGATGTGAAGACCGTGGAAACGATCGCCGAAAAAGAGCTGACTACGGTCGCTGAGCTCTTCGACATTGCAGAATCTTGCGCTAAAACGGCTGATGCCCGAGCACGCCTCAATGATGGCAAGGGTAAAGGTCCGAAGAAGAAGGCAGATGATCGTGAAGTCATGGCCGTTGAGCAGAAAGAAAGAGTGGAGGGACGCTTTCCCCGAAAGCGGGGTCGTGATCACGACCGCCCCGAAGGAGTTGAGAAGTGGTGCCCCATTCATAGGCGCACCTCCCATGACTTTGATGACTGCTACAAATACAAGGAGATGGAACGAAAACGCCTGGCAGAAGGGAAGATTAAGCTCCATGATGAAGATCGGGGGAATCACAGGAACAATGGTCCACATCGGGCTGAAAGGCAAGATCGTGACGAGGAAGAGGAGAGATACCCCGAGATCAACATGATCTTCGGGGGGAGTTCGGCCTTGTCGTCCCGAACACAGTACAAGAAGATCCAGCGAGAGGTGCTGATGGCTGAGCCTTGCTCAAAGAAGTTGGAATGGTCGGATACTCTGATCACCTTCGGCACTGAAGATCACCCGAAGAGCCTGATAAGTGGTCCTGAATTGCCGTTCGTTGCCAAGATCATTGTGCATCGAAACAAGATTGCGAAGACCCTGATCGACAATGGGAGTGGATTGAATCTATTGATGAAGAAGACCTTCCTGTGAATTTGTCTGCCGCTCACCATGCTTACTCCGGTGGAAGGATCGTTTCATGGGATAGTTCCTGGGGTGTCATCTCGACCCCTAGGGAAAGTTCGTCTGGAGGTGTCTGTGGGGCCCAAGGAGAACAGGAGGTCGGAGGTCCTCACCTTCAAAGTGGCTGATTTCGACTCTGCCTACAACTGCATCTTAGGCAGGCCTTTCCTGTTCAAGTTCATGGCGGCAACACACTTCGCATATGCCCAGCTGAAGATTCCTGGCCCGAACGGTGTGATCACTATTAATGCGGATCAATCAGAGGCGGTGAAGTGCGACCTTGATGCTCTTGTGTTAGCTGGACATTTCAAGGACGAGTCCCCGAAGGAGAAACCTCAAGCCAAAACCCAGAAGGGAGATACATCGCAGACTCCGAAGGGCAAGGACACACCTCCTCCGGCGACCCCGAACAGCCAAACCTTGGCGTTAGCTTCGACACCTAGCGGAGCTGCTAAGAAGGGCAACGTTGAGAAGAAGGATGTTAAACTCAGTGACACGGATCCCGCCAAGACGACGTACGTTGGCGCGGGCCTCCCCGACAAATAGGAACGCGAGCTCGTGGCCTTCCTCCGGGAACATATCGACGTGTTTGCATGGAAACCGTCTGATATGCCCGGGATCCCCAGGGAGGTCATCGAGCACAAATTGGGGATTGATCCGACTTTCAAACCGGTGAAGCATAAGCAAAGAAGATATACTCCAGCTAAACGCGACGCCATACATGAGGAAGTGACTAGGCTTCTTCAAGCCGGGTTCATTAGAACGGTCGACTATCCTGAATGGCTATCCAATCCTGTATTAGTTCCGAAGCCTGATGGCTCATGGCGCATGTGCGTCGATTACACTAGCATGAATAAAGCTTGTCCGAAAGACGAGTACCCTCTTCCGAGGATAGATCAGATTGTAGACTCCACTTCTACTAGTGAATTATTGAGTTTTTTGGATGCTTACTCTGGGTATCACCAAATTAGTCTCAATGTTGATGATCAAGAGAAGACGGCATTCATCACGCCCTTCGGAATCTTTTGTTATGTGACCATGCCCTTCGGGCTGAAGAATGCAGGTTGCACATATCAAAAGTGTGTGAACCTTGTCTTCGAGGAGCAGATCGGGAAGAACATCGAAGCTTACATCGATGACATCGTTGTCAAGACTAAGAAGAAAGAGAATCTCCTCGATGACTTGAAGCAGACATTCGACAATCTGCGCAAGTACAAGATGAAGCTTAACCCCAAGAAGTGTGTCTTTGGAGTTACTTCGGGCAAACTCCTGGGATACATGATCTCCAAACGTGGCATTGATGCTAATCCAGTCAAGATGGCGGCGATTGAAAAGTTGAAGCCTCCTCAGACCAGAAGAAAAGTTCAGAAGCTGGCCGGCACGATGACGGCACTGAACAGATTCATCTCGAGATCGGGAGAGAGAGGTATGCCATTTTATAAGTTGCTAAGATAGAAGGAAGGCTTTGACTGGGATGATCAAGCAGAAAAGGCGTTCCATGAGTTGAAAACTTATCTCAAGCAAATGCCTACCCTGATACCGCCGCAGCTTGAGGAGCCGCTGCTCTTGTACGTTGCTGCAACAGATGCTGTGATTAGTGCAGCACTGATGGTGGAAAGAGAAGTTGAAGGGTAAACCAGACAACGCGCGATGTACTTCATCAGCGAGATACTGAAAGACGCTCAGACGAGGTATCCGATGGTACGGAAGCTGCTCTACGCCGTCCTAATGACATCAAGAAAATTGAAGCACTATTTCCTCGCTCACCCCATCAAAATAGTGTCGGATCGACCCCTGCAACCTGTCTTGCATAGCAAGGATGCAGTGGGGCGAATCGCACAGTGGGCTGTTGAGCTGGGGCAGTATGAGATTGAGTTCATACCACGAAGAGCTGTGAAGGGTCAAGCCTTGGCAGATTTCAGCTTGAAGGGTGCCGGTGCCGGTGTGGTGTTTGTTTCACCCGAAGGAAGATTCATGAAGTATGCGATTCAGCTGCTGTTTCAAGCTACGAACAACATCGCGGAATATGAAGGCCTAGTTTTGGGTCTACGCATTGCAAGGTTACTTGGAATTGATCCGCTGCTTGTGAAAGGGGATTCACAATTGGTCGCCAGACAAGTACAGAAGGAGTACCAATGCCCAGATCAGAAGATGGCTGATTATCTGGAAGAAGTTCGGAAACTTGAGAAGGGGTTCGATGGATTCGAAGTGCGGTATATACCATGCTTAGACAATCGGGATGCTAATCACTTGGCTTGGATTGCCTTGTCTCGATCTGCAGTACCTGATGATGTGATTCTGGAGAAGCTCACGAAGCCTTCGGTGTCGAAAATTACACCCGAAGAGGACATAATGGTGATTGACTTGGGAGAAGGGCATGTTGAAGACTGGAGAGTTCCGATCATACAGTTCTTAGAAAACAACCCTATCCCGGATGATGATGCTGCTACGGAGCGTGTTGCCCGGAAAACCAAGCTGTACGTGATGCCTGATGGAGTGTTGTACCGAAGAGCTCGTAATGGGATTCTGCTACGATGTGTATATAAGGAAGATGGAGTCAGGCTACTGCATGATATACATGGGGGGATTTGCGGCGCTCATACCGCATACCGTTCCCTTGTGGGTAAAGCTTTTCCTCATGGGTTCTACTGGAACACGGCGAAGCAAGATGCGATCGACCTGGTCAAGACATGTGCCAACTGTCAGTTCTTCAGCAAGCAAAGCACGCGGCACGCCCAGGAATTGCACACCATACCTCTGTCGTGGCCGTTCGCCATCTGGGGTATCGATATTTTGGGACCTTTTCCGAAGGCCAAAGGAGGATACAAATTCTTGTACGTGGCCATTGACCCGTTCATGAAGTGGATTGAAGCGGAAGCGGTGACGCGTATTACTCAAGAGGCATCGGTGAAGTTCATGAGAAGCGTGGTGACAAGATTCGGAGTTCCAAAGAAGTTAATTTCTGATAATGGAAGGCAATTTGTGGGCAGTAAGTTTGAAAGATTTTGTGCCGATCATGGGATCATACATCCCACCTCTTCGGTGGCACATGCACAGACCAATGGAGCAGTTGAGAGAGCCAATGGCATCATCATGAGTGGTATGAAGACACGAGTATTCGACAAGTTGTCTGCTAAGGGAAAGAATTGGATTGAAAAACTGCCAATCGTGTTGTGGTCTGCCCGGACATCGATAAGCCGCGCGACGAAAGATACGCCGTTCTATCTGGTGTATGGTGCTGATGCAGTGTTGCCACCTGAGATACACCTGGGGGCTCATCGCGTGACAAATTTCTATGAAGATGCACAGCCTGATGCTCGAGAAGTTGATCTGATATTGCTTGAAAAAGAGCTTGATACAGCATTAGAACATGTGAAGCTGTACCAAGAGAAGCTGAGGAAACAGTATCAGAGAAAGGTGGTTAGAAGAACTCTAAGCGTGGGAGATATGGTCATCAAGAAGGACATCACCACTAAAGACAAGCATAAATTGTCTTCTCTGTGGGAAGGTCCGTTCTTAGTGGTTGAAGATGCTGGCTTAGGAGCATATGATTTGGCAGAAGTCAATGGATCCATATTGCCAGGGACTTGGAATACTGATCAGTTACGTCGGTTCTATGTGTAAAGATTTTTGAAATAAGATTAATAAAGTGCAATGTTCAGCTGAAATAAGATTGTCCCTTCGGACCTATGAAATCTGTCCCTTCGGACCTATTAAAGTTGTCCTTTCGGACAAAAAGGCCAAGCCCTTCGGCTAGTCTACTAAGTTTGGTCGCTGTCCTGGCCACACGTTTGGTTTACAGGCGCGATACGAACAGCCTTTTCAGGCACCAAAGTGTCGTAAGACTTAGCCACAATGGTGGTTTGATAAGTTATATGGCCCCTTTGTGTAAAGGTTTGGGGGGAGACCCTTAGCCCTATGTTGGTTTTATAAGGTGGATCTCCCCAAACAGGTCGCACGTTCGACCCAAAAACACTTAAAATGTGTATAAAATAGAACAATCTACATGTCTTACTGATTTGCTACTTTCCTGCACACACTTAAAACTGTGTATTGAAAAGCAGGGGGGGATCATACAGGCATTAAAGTAATGTTCGTGTCTTTGCCTAATTATCATTAAAACATTAATTAAAAGAAGGGCCTTCGCCCCATTGTTCAAAAAAAAAAGGGCTTTTGCCCCATCATTACAGAAGATTACTGTTTTTATTACAAGCTCTTTACAGAAGAGCCAAATTATTCCTGGTCATCACCAGGCGTGTCATCTTCAGCAGATTCTTCTTCAGCCGGAGCAGCTTCGGGGATCAGGTTCAAGGAAGTCACGAAGGTGTCAGCGGAAGCATAGGCTTGATTCATCAAGGCGTCACGCTGAGTTGCATCACACTTGAAACCTTGATCCAGGAGGCTGAGGTCTAAGTTTGGAATATGATGCCGAAACAGGGCTATGGTGTAGGCACTGCCAGAAATACACCGAGCATACCCTACTTTAACAGCATCGTCCTTCTCCGATTTCAGTCTGCGTTCCTCAGCTTCAAGGGTTGAAACTTGCTGCTGAAGAAGTTGCACATCCTTGTCTTTAAGCTCCAGTTTCTCTTTCAAAGCCTTAGATTCGTCCTTCAAAGCTGTCAAAGGGAGAGACATAAGAGTTAGATGGTTGATCAAGAGATGTCTATGAAGAACTAGTGCAAAGATACTTACTCTCAACTGAAGTAGCCAAGGTGGCGTTGGTATCCTACAAGCTCTTGACTTCTGAAGCGTGGGCAGTCTTGAGATCAGCCAAAGCTTTATTGACCCCAGTCAGGGCCGCTTCCAGTTCGGCTATCTTGGCCTCCTTGTCTGCCAATAGTGAGCTGGAGGCTGCTTCAGAAATCTTGAGCTTCAGTTGTTCGTTCTCTTGCCAAAGATCTCGAACCTTGGTGCTGAAAGCTCTGCAAGTCTTCAAAGTTCAAGTTTCTGCTGCCTCAACTTCTGCCTTGATTTTGCTAAACATTGCGGGGCCTGGAGAAGGACCCGAAGGAAGCTCAACTGCTGGCATCATCACAGCAGAAGTTGAAGTTGCAGCAACATCATCAGCTCCTCCAGCTAACACCCGAAGCCTCTTGGCACCAGGTTTTCTCTGACCCTGGGATGCATGAATCTGAGAAATACTCGAGAATCCGTGGAAGAGGGTATCAAACACAATTGATAAAGGTACCTGGTTGCCTGGGTCAACAGTTCCTCGAACAGCCGGCATTTCTGGTACAGAGTCTGCTGGAGGAGGCACGGGAGCAAGCAGCGGGGTTCGGCCTCTTCTCTTCCTCGGACGGAGTGGCTGCACTTGTGGTACAGTAACTTCTCCCGAAGCACTGGGCTTGGATGATCGAAGTTTACGAGAAGTCTGAGGCTTCGGAGGGGATGGAGGCTTCGGAGCAGAAGGCTTCGGAGGCGTGTCGGACATCAATGTGGCCTTTACTGTTGCCACCTTTTCCTCTAAACTCTGATGGTCTACATCATGCTCCTGAAGATAAATGCAAGAAAAAAATTATGTGAAGTCAAGAAGAATTGAAGATACCAAGATTGAAGGAATAATTCTGACCTGGCCTTAGGGGACAGTGAGGATGTCGTCCGCAAATTCTTCAGCCAAGCTCTTCTTCTGAGCTTCGCTGAGCTCCTTCTCACTGCTGCTTCTATCCAGCACCATGGTGCTTTCCGCACCCCCTTCGGAAGGATCAGGTCCGAATACATCCTAGAAGCATAAGAAGTGATAAGCGATTCGCATGGCAAGATAACAGAGTAAATATGAAGATATATACCTCAGTGGCTGGGTTCGTGGCGCTGTATGGTTCTGGGAAGCCTTCGGGTCTGGGCTGAAGATCAGACTCGAGAATGGTGTACACGCGCCTCTTGACCTCCTCTTCAGGTATTTTCTCGACTGCAAGAAGATTCAAGGCAATAAGTAAAGATGATTTATCAAAGTGAAGATGTGAAGATGAAAACAATGTTCAGACTTTAACCTTCGGAAGGAAGCCAATTCGGATTTCGGGGTCCGTCTCCAAACATAGCTAGGGGCTCCCGATGTTGAAGGGGGAAGAAGCACCTGCGGACATACTCCTCCATGATGTGTTCACCCCTCAGTCCATTGGTGACCAGTCCCGTAACCTTGGCGACCATCCGCTTGAGTCGCTCGTCCCTGATTGGTGCAGCTTTGATCCATCGTTGATGGTAAGGCAACAATCCTTTGCCCTTGATGTCGTGCCTCTCGGAGTCATCCATGAGGAAGTACTTCCACCAGTAGCCGCTCCAAGATCGCCGGTAAGCAAAGGGGGGATATACGATGTTCCGTCGGCGATTGAAGGACACGCAACCCACTAACCCAGAAGAATAGTAGCAAGGTTCATGATAAACCCGCCACAAGTCCAAAGAAGGAGCAGTACCCAGCCAACATTCACAGAGAGTGGAGAAAAGACTCAACAAAGAAACAGCTTGAGGTTTCAGATGAATAAGTTCTATCTTGTAGAACTTGCAGACACGCTCAAGAAATTTGGAAGGCGGGAGATTGAAGCCACAGATCATGTGAGATTCGAATACCGGGATTTCGGTAGTGTCGAAGCTGAAGCACATGTCGCCCTTGTTCTCCTTGGTGATGACGAAATCGGAGATCCATCCGGTCTTCCGCAGCTCCAGGATGTAGTCTTCATCAATCTCCCCGGGCTTCCAGTAGTCGACGGATTCCGGAATTTCGCCGGCGTCCATCATCCGCTGGGCTTTGGTGGGGGAGCCGTTGGAGCTGGTGGCGTCATCTTGATGCTCAGGATTTTGTTGAGCAGCAACAACAGCCCTATCGGGAGAGTTGGAGGCCATGAGGATTGATCTAGGGTTTGCGTGCGGAGGAAGTGGAGCTAGGGTTTAAGCAACAACAAGGGTGATGTGGAATGGGGAAGACGACTGTGGCGATTGGGTTTTATGGGCTCTCGCGACTGTTTGGATTCTCAGAGAAGGCAGCCCTGCCCGGCAAATGCGCTTGCCAGTGCAACTCCGCGCGATATTCCCGTTAATTTAAAAATTATTCGGATTTTGTTGCCCAGATTTGAGAGATTTGTTATAGCAAGTTTGGGAATATTTTCGTTAACTGTGCATAAAATTATTGCCGCCGGAAATTATACAATTCGTTGAAGATTGCTATTTTTCGAAGATCGATACTCTCCGAAGATTATTATTCTCCGAAGAGAGTTACTTCCAGAAAAGGTATATTCGCCGAAGAGAGTTGTTCTCCGAAGAAAGTTGGGTGTTGAAGCCATGTTCCCCGGGGAAGATATTCTCCGAAGGGATTATTTCACTATTGAAGTTATATTGCGAAGAGTTTCTTTCCCGAAGGACTTATTTAAAGAAGAGACATTCTCAGAAGATATACATCATTGCAAAAATATGAAGATGAGATTGAACATACATATATACTTGGGATTGAAGGCAACTTTTTATTCATTAATCCGAAGGCCCTATTACAAGATCTAAGTTACATCTGAAGCTTTGGGAAGCACCTGACCCTAACAGAAAGGTTGAAGATAAGGTTGAGGGAGATGCTGGGCTTAGGTGTGAGCAGCATGGGGATATCTCGTATCCCTAGTTCTGCCGCTCATTAGCGTCCTCAGAAGGGGCTCCGACGACGTCGGAGGAAGTGTTCTCCGTGCCCCCACTGCTTGCGTTGTTGATGAGGGACACTCGAGAAGAGATATGGGTGCCCCCCATGTTAGAGTCAAGGACCGGGTTTGCAACCCCGGTAGAAGGCAAAACCGAACCGTCGTTCGGAGGAATAATAGGAGCTGGAGAACCTGTAGGGCTGGGATCTGCAGGGGCATCCATGTCCATGGAGTCGCCGCCACCAGAATCGTCGTCGCTGGAGTCGTCGATGGAGACGACATCGGCGTCGGCAGGGATGTCACGTGACCCCTTGTTCAAGGCCACGTGAAGACGCCTTGCGTATTCTTCATCGTCGATGTCCTCCTCCAAATCGATAATGTCGGCCGGATTTGGAGGAGGGCTTGGAGGAGGAAGCCCGTAATCCACCGCCTCTGTTGGAGGAGGAGGAGGAGAGGCTAATGGATCAGCAAGCTCAGGAGGGCTAGCCGCTGGGTTCTCGTGGGAGGGAGCAGAGGAAGAAGACCTGGATGCGCCGGTTAAGTTGGTGTTAAGCCACCGGGAAAACCTAGGGTTGACACATCTCTTGCGCCCCATGGTGGAACTGGTGGAGAGTGTAATGTTTGGAGCAGCCGGAACCTCCGAATTTATAGCCTTGAGGAGCGGCGTTTCAGTTGCTCGAAAAGTCAAGTGAGAAAATTATTATTTTGCGAGTTTCCAAGGATACAGGAAGACGAGGTGACGCATCGCTGAAGATTCTGTCAGATTGGTCAGATAATAAAGAGTAAAGACAAATTTTGACTTGTCAAGCCAAGATCCTTTTTATTGTTGGAAGATTCGTCAGAGAGAGCAAGAGAAGATGGACCGAGATTTTGGTGTTCGGAATTCCGAAGACATTTATTCCGAAGATACTTGTTCCGAAGCTCTTATTTTCCGAAGATGGCAGTTAACCAGTGAAGACAGTTCGGTATGTCTGGATCCTAGGTTGACGGCAGAACATATCCCTCGTCATGTTCTCATCTGAGAATGAGGATGCCAAGTGACATGTTCAGGGGCTTATGTCGTAGCCCTAGTTTCCAGATATTCCTGAACTCTATTTTAAGATTTTTCCGAAGACTTGTCTTGCACGGCATGGTGTATGGGAAGGTTACGATCTCCTTGATAGATTTGGAGAAGGAACATTGTAGTTTAGGAAGGATTCTGATAGGCGGTAACTAGCCTATAAATATTCATGTAACCCCTACGGGGAAATCTATCTGGCACCTTGCGATACCCTAACGCAAAGGCTGCCACATTATACAAGATCGCACTGGACGTAGGATTTTTATCCTTCGGGAGGCCTGAACCAGTATAAACCCTCTGCGTGTTCTTATATCGATCTCGTTA
Source organism: Eragrostis curvula (assembly GCA_007726485.1). Classification (NCBI taxonomy): domain Eukaryota; kingdom Viridiplantae; phylum Streptophyta; class Magnoliopsida; order Poales; family Poaceae; genus Eragrostis; species Eragrostis curvula. The sequence continues at coordinate 4,774,170 of RWGY01000051.1, read as the reverse complement.
ACAACGTTGCTCCCACGATCCAAATATCTGCCGAATAACCCCGTTCAATCGGGTGACGACAGAACTGATGCGTCTGACGTCTGCATGTGGAATCAGCGAACTGAGGGTTTATTATCAAGCGATGATCTCCAGAACCTTTGTCAAGCCCCAAACTTCGACCGCTCCATCTAGCGAACCAAGTTTGCACGCGCTGGCCATCTTGCTTCTCAAGCGCACACCAACTCTGGCTTGGCAAGCCCACTCTAATTTGTAAAGACACGGTGCCGCCTGAGTGATAGCAGTTGAGGTCTCCATACCCATCCTCTGGGCTCTCCTGCACTCTAGTTCATCATCATAACCATTTCTCCCGTGCCTCACCATGCTTGTCACCGAGTCCGCTCAGTTCAACCCGCACATTGCACTCAATCTACACCATAGCATCGCTGCCAGCACCAAATTGACGTCAACCTCAGATGAATTATTGAAGGCGACGCCTTCCTTGGTTGCCCCAGTGAACGACTTGGTAGCATATCAGCGCGAGCTCAAGGAAGAGGGTAATCTAAACTGTCAATTACCGCCTCCTTGTCACATCTCTCTCAATCTTTCTTGGCATCCAGCCAATGAACTTTGACGTTGGTCAATAGTTCGGCCAACGCTTATCTCTCCACATGTCGTGCTCACACTTTCCAAATCTAAATATGTCATAGGATTAAGCCTGCTGTGTCTTCATGAGAAATTATGTTCATGTCATTGTTACATCAATGGAAAATAGGATCAAATCATTTGGATTAGCGAAAATAGAACTAAATAATCTCATCTTGAGTTTTTGTTTGACATTTTCACCTAATTAGCAGCATTTTTTTCCCAAAATTTTTGTTCATCCAAACTAACCATTTTGCCCAGCCGGACAATACATTTTGCTCGCTAATTGTTTTTTCTCATACGGTTGACAACATAGTTTTACATGAACACTATAGGCACCCTAAGTTCCCATAACACAACATATTTTATTATGAAAATAAAGAACATAGAATATTCCTAATTATTTTTATATATGTAGTTGTTTTTTTTGAACCGAAGCAGTGGGGGAGGCCCCCATTGAATTTGTTTTCTATTAAGATAAAACCAAAAAGAATATTTACATATTACACGGCCCTAGGCCCAAAATAAGACCCTAAAAACAGTATATATGTAGTTGTTGCTTCCTAGATTGTTTGCTTGGGCGTCACAGTTATCTAAAATTCTACCTTGGCCAACATCAAGAAGTGATCAAAAGTGGAGGGTTGGGGTGGAAATGAAAAGAGGCACACTTACTGGGTGAATGTCTGGGAGAGGCCATTTATAGCATATGAAGTTTATTCCTAAGTTCATGTTTCCTTTGTACCTAAAGTCCGAATTAAAAAAAAAACTAGTGGAAACCATTTTTTTAGAATATTGGTTGGTACTGCATTCGTTTGTGAAAAATCACAATACCTCATACAGAACAAGTAAGTTCACTCCACAACAACAAAATCTAGCAAAATTGTTCAATTAAAAAAACCAAAAAATAACTAATGGAACGATATTGTCATGATTCAAATCTTGTAGGTTAATTTAGTCATTTGCATCACTGGCTATATATAGCGATGGTTACAATCTCTGTTCATGTGAAAGACTTTTGTAAAATATCATTTAAATATCAAGTTTTATCCAACCTTCTATAATATTTTAAGATTTCTAGTACCCTAGAAAAATACATTGTTTATTGTCACATGGATTCTGGAATGTCTTTTTGTATTTTAAATACTTTAAATGTAACTACTGTAAGAATGGAAAGATAAAATATAAGAATGAATTAGATTCTACTATAAAAGTTTTTTCAAACACTTTGAAAAATTTCAATTGTTGTTATAAATAGCTGTACCTAATTATATTTTTAATGTAATGCTTTTTTTTCTAGGGAATTGACAAGCATTTGATTATATATTCAACAAAAAAATAAAATTATATAGACATGATTTATAATTGTACAATTATATGGCTTGTAGCACCTAGGACATTTCACTACTCTTGAGGTGTTCGGCCCTGTTTGGATCTAAGGGATTAATTATTTTTACTTCGTGATTAGTTGTTACCTGACTAACAATTAGTCTCTCCTTATTAGTCCTCCTGTTTGGAGCCTTAGGGACTAAAATTAGTCAGCTAATAGTTAGTCCTTTAGATCCAAACAGAGCCTTAGCAGATCAGTAGGCACCAAGTTATTTTAGTGAATTTAGTACAAAACTGTTTTGTGATGTAATTTGCAGCTCACAATCTTTTCTATGGTAGTCTAAAATTCTATGAGCTTTGCAATCACATTTTTCAAAATTTCTCTTACAAAGAAGTGGAGGTCTGCTGATTTGGCCTAACGAGTAAGAAATTTGCAGCTTCTTGGCATGCTTACCTTTTTGGAGCGTCGATATGACGACAATCTAGCTAGTTGTCTATATCTAGAGCAATAGCCTTAAAAAAAGTTCCGAAGATGAACATTTAAACAAGCGCATGGGACCATGTGCCCCCCACCCGACCTATTTCCATTTGACGTGTAGTTCCTCGAATTTCTCATGAGCTGCAATAGACACTTTATCACAGCTAGTGCCAGTAAGAGCAGGTATAATAAGCTTGATTCAGCGGGCGAAGTCCAATGGAGAGGAGAGAGATTAGAGGAGAGAGAATGAAGCTGGCTACTCGTCAATCGCCGGCAGTTCGGCGGGCTGAAGCGGAGCAGAACCACTGGCTGCTGGGTCCCACGCAGACAAAACACTCGCTTACCGCCGGCAGTAGGCGCAAGAGCAGGCGCAAGAGCGGGTGCGGCGCCGGCAGCAGGCGAAATTCATTATACTTGCTCTAATAAGGCTATGTATAGATCTTCTTTCCTCGACCGTAGGCCATAAAAGGCTGGTAATGAATATATAGGGCAAGAATGCAAGATTCCCTCGTGCTAGTAAAACCCTTTACATTGCATTTGTCCAGGTCAATCCTCCGGCGGATATGTATTTGTAGATGGCTTTACCGGTGGCGAGGCTCTGGCTTTTTGCATAGTCTAGCTTGAACTCGATGAGATAGGAGTCCAACCCATCGGCATTGGGTCCCATTGGGGTGTGATGTGCTGGAGTCTCGACAATGGCTGTCATCCAGCTCGTATATATACGCCCAAATCAATCTTTGTACGCTAACCGGACACAACCTGGGCTCCTTGCACCAGAAGAAATCACCCCGGCCTGTAGCTGAACGCAGAATTATAGACGTGATGAAAAATCCTTGTAGGGTTTCATCTAGATAAAAATACTTTTATCTCTCTCTCTCTCTCTCTCTCTCCCCCCCCCCCCCCCCCCCCCCCCCTTATTAATCCTCTATCACATCATCAGAAATACTGACTTAATGAAAATTTAACGCTGGTGTGGTTCTTCTGGCTGTGTATTGCTGATTGATTGCTTAGTTTTTCTTTTTTATAGCAAATGCTATAGCAACGAGTATCAATTTTGTAGCAATAAATGGGACGCCATTGAATGGGTTTAAATTAATGACAAAGAAAGCATATATTTAGAGAGGCTGCAGTTCAAGGATTTTTTTTTGTCATTTTAACCTGAAATCTGGGATCATGTAGTAGCTTAATTATAGACCGATTTTGAATGTCTTTTCAGATTCGGTCTCACAATTTGAGTTACGACGAGAAGGTTCGTATTTCAAAATTAACGTACTGTTGTGTTTTGAGTATTCAGTTCTCTCCTATTTAGAAAATGTGTAATCTAAGGCGTTTGTTGCAACGCACGGGCATATTTGCTACTTACAATACATGTATGGCCTATATATCACACTTGGCTGTCAGTCCCAAGGTGTAAAAAGTAAAGGTAAGTGCACAATGTTACCAAATATGTATTTGCACAATACTCTCTCCGGTCTTTTATATATGATGATGTTTATTAATTCAATTTTGATTGACCAACATCATGTAGAAGATATCGAGGGGGGGGGGGGGGGGTGTTTGATACAAGAATTTTATTCACAAAAAAGTTGGATATTTGATTGTCCAACATCATGTAGAAGATATTCAATTTTGGTTTAAAGCACGTCAATAACAAATTTAGATTTTTATTCACAAAAAGTTGGATATTTGATACAAGAATAGAACGATTTGGCATATATCAAAATAATGTGCACAACTATGTGATTCTCACCAACTGTCTACGTTCTTCATGACACTACAAAAATTAGCTAGAACATATTGCATAAAAAAATACATGAGGAAAACGACAAATCACCACTACTACTAGTATGTATGATCAATTCCCAATCCTTTCTCTTATCTCATCTATGATTGACGGTGAACTTTGCATTAGCCTCATGTAACCCTCAGTTAACACTGCCTTCTTCAAGTTTTCCTCTACAAGGAAGAAGTCGATGCACGCGTTCTTGAGCTCCGGGCAGTTGTGCAATTCAGCAAAATTTAGCATTGCAGCAACCGTGTCCGTCGACACATGCTCCCATAGCTTGTGCGCGCACACGAGCTTTAACCTCTCTAGGTGGTACATGTCTGCTGCTTCAAGCAGATTCTGCAACAACTCTATTGTTGCAGATGACGAGGTTCCGAACTCATGGTCCCCGGGCAGCGTGTCGGTGTAGATGAAACGCAGAAGAGTTTTAAAAGTTGTGGGCTGAATGTCGTGCAACGTGATGCACGACATGTTTGCATCTGCCATCGAACCAAGGAGCTGCGCTTTGAAGACCGGCGAGCGTGCGGCGAGGACGGACCGGTGCGCATGGAACGTCTCGCCCGCGATGGAGAAGGAGACGTCCGAGCCGTCGGTGCAATCCAGCAAGTGGCCGAGATGGTTGCGGATGTCAGAGGGTGGTACGGTGACGGGATTGTGTCTCGGGTTGTCAGGCAGAACTATGACTCCGAACATTAACAAAGCGTAGCCGTCCGTCAGGTAACTCGATTGCTCCAGAATGCTCCGTTTCATGAAACATCGAAATCCCCATGATTCGGAGGCCTTGGAGTACTCCTTCATCAACCGCTTTGTATGCATCGGTGACGGCAAGCCGTCCCTGCCCATGAGAGCGACGTCAAAGATGGCTTTCACGTTTTTGGAGTCGCTGACAAGCTGTAGGAAGAACGCGAGGTACGCGCCATGGTCATCCGTTGAGTACCCATGTGGGAAGCAACGCAACCTCCAGAGGTGCCCCCCAGCAGAGATTTCATCGGAGCAGATAACGGCGCCGACGGCGAGGTTCTTGGTTCCGGCGTAGTCGAGCTTGAACGTGGTGAAACAGGAGTCCAGCATGATGGCAGCTTGGCACGCACGACGCCTGGGCTTGTAGGGTAAGGTATATGTATGCGAGGAAGGTAATCAAACAAGAAAGAATTAAGACGAGGGATACAAAATTAACCGTAGCGTACATGTACAGGAGTATGCCCTGGGACCTAAAATGCATGTAACCTGCGCGAACCCTAGATGTAGAGGGCTTGGACATCGTTTTTCATTCCAAGAAAAAAAAAGCAAGGCAAAGTTGAAATCTTGTTTGAGATCATCTAAACTAAAGCGGTTGTTTCCAGGTCGCACTATGGTTTGGTTGTCAAGTTCGACAGCTAACAGGACATGATAGACTTCATAAAAAATGAGTTTGTCTCTAAGGAGAAGGAGATTTAGGGTCTGTATGGATCCGCCCAGATTTTAAGAATCCATATTTTAAAAGCTAGAAGGGATCCAAACAGGACAGATTATACACCAGATTCTAGAATCCAGATTATGAGATTTTAAGAATCCCATAATCTAACCTAACCCAGCTTTTAGGTGATTTTATTTGTTAAAAGACCCACTGCCCTTGAATGCTTTTGGATAATTACAGCTTGTGCCATAACTCACAAAAAATATAGAAAGGACAAGCTGGTCATTAACTACCTCAGAAATTGGTTTCTAGATTTTAAGAATCCAAGATCCAAACACATCTACCCATATTTTTTTAAAAAACCAGATTATAGAAACTATACCCATAATCCAGATTCTTAGAAGTTGGTGAGGATCCAAACACCACCTTAATAATCGAAAAAAGGGGAAGGAGACTTTGCTAATCTTTCAGTTACTTTTCAGTTACTTTTTCAAGGCCGTGAGCAAACGGTTCCTCCGTTCCTCGGTACGGTGAAACCTTTGCCGTCAGCTCCCCTCCACTGCACGAAAGGATGGAGGTGTTTAGTGCCCTGGTGTCAGTTCCAGTAGCGGTTTTGAGGGTTATGGTGATGGCCTGCTTTGATGCAACCGATCGAGGTGTCAAGGGTACGTCTGTCTCCTCCGTGAAGGCGTTGTTTACGGCTAAGGGATCAACTCCTACCAAAGTCAAACTTGAATTTGAATTCAAAATCGGGGAGGAATTTAAACACAAGGAAAACTCCAAAAAAATTCAAACAGAAAAACAAGCACCCGAGCATAGAGTTTTTAATTTTGGAAATTTCAAATTCAAATGATTTTTAATAATTAAATATTATTTACACCAAATTTATTTGTAATGTATTGAAAAAAAATCAAATTTTCTTTATTTTCACATTTCTCAAAATGCAGCTCCCATGCCCTAACTCCACCGAATTCACATTGATTGGAACTTTTGCCTATTTCAGTCAGCTAGAGCGATGGACGGCGCATTTGCACGACTAATATTAGTAATTCAACTATTTCATTGATTTAATACCTCAATAATTTATTTTTTATCTTATCATCAGGGCGGAGCCATAGTAAAAGGTCATCGGGGCCAGGCTTCAAAATTACCGGTGTCATAAGCTACTTGTCCATGAAGTTTATGCAGTGGAGTTATTAGCAATATTTTATCAATGTCACCTGACAACTACAACACCACATAGCTTTGCCCCTGGTTATCATTTTATTTCTGTCGATGTTAATATTGAATAATCTATAAACTTAAGATCGGTATTTTATACTATATATATTTCTAAGGATGATAGTGCTTAATTTGTAAGGAATGTGAAGGGTATTTTGGACGAAATGTTTTCTAATGGCATTGTTGTTTAATTATTAAACAAACAAAGTGCATAGCCGATCTTTAAACTTGTTTGACCGTGTCACCTAGATAGATCCCTATATTTTTAAAACATGCGGATTGTCTTTAGACTTTTTTTTTTTCATTATTACAGTGGTGGTAATTTTTTTCTCTGGTTAATGTGCTAATTTGTTGAAGAGCTAATGTGATGGCTTATTTTTTGGTCTAGTATTAATATAGTAATAGATCAGCATAGAGGAAATTCAAGAAAAAAATATACATGAGGGCGAGGAATCCAGTACCAAAATAACTGATCATGACGACTTCATTATAAATTTGCATTAAGAAAAGGCCAGTACATAAAGCATTAGAGAAGATACGGCACGTACTGGCGCACTGCTGTTTAGTATACTCATGGAAAGTTTAAGTCTCAAGTCGTTCTCCAATCTCAGCAATAATCGATGGGAAACTCTGCATCAGCCGCAAGTAGCCCTCCGTCAGCACCACCTTCTTGAAGTTCCTCTCCACCATGAAGAACTCGATGCACCTGCCCTTCAACTCCGGACAGTTGTGTGTTTCAGCGCAGCCTAACATCGTCGCAACATTCGCAACCGATACACGATCGCTTAACTTCTGGGCACACAAGAGCTTCAGCCTGTCGAGGTGGTACATGTCTGCCGCCGCAAGCAGATGCTGGAGCAACTCGATGGTTGAAGAGCAGCTGTCGAGCACGTTGTCAGCGGGCAGCGCGTCGGTGTAGATGAAACGCAGCAGAGCTCGGAACGTCGCGGGTTGGATGTCGTGCAGCGTGATGCGGTCCATCTTTGCAACTGCCATGGAACCGAGGAGCTGCGCTTTGAAGACCGGCGAGCGGGCGGCGAGGACGGCCCGGTGCGCGCGAAACGTCTCGCCGCCTACCAAGAAAGAAACGTCGGAGCCGTCAGTGCAGTCCAGAAGGTTGTCGAGGTGGTTCCCCAGGTCTGAGGCAGGCACCGATATACTACGGTCGTCAGGCAGAATTGTGATCACACATAGGAATGTTATGCAGCCGTCGATAAGATAATCCGACTCCAGCTCGCTTCGCTTCATAAATTTATCCAAAAACCTCATAACAGGTTCGGTGCCATCAGGTTTGTAGGTGATGATGACTTGGATCGACCCTTTTGCATGGGACGGTGACGGTGTGCCGTCTCTACCCATCACAAAGACATGGAATACTACCTTCATCGCGGCCTTTCTGGATTTGTCCTGGCTCCCTATGGCGAGAGAGACGTACTCGCCATTGCTGCTCTTACAGCCACGAGGGAAGCAGACTATAGTCCAGTTGAGTCCTCCGGCGGATGGGTGTTCAGTAACGATGGCTTCACCGAGGGCGACGCTATTGAATCTTGAGTGCTCTAGTTTGAGCTTGAGGAAACAGTTTTCCAGTATATTGGCATTGCACCCCATTGGGGTTGTAGGGTGTGATGTGCCGAGGGCTCGACGATGCGTGTTTGTTTATATACAGGAGATATGCAAACGGACGGAGTGCCAACTCGATACACAGAATGTGAACGTTCACTACTGACGAACATAGGGAGTAGCGAACGCAAGCGCTTTGGGTTTGAGGACGGGATTCAATGGTAATTTCAATCGACATCGTATCTGATCCCTATTGCTAATTAACGCAATTGAGCAGCATCGTTTGAGCTGCCGAACCACATCCAGCTGGCCTCGCGTATACTCTCCAGCAGCCGAAGCAGCGAGCCTCGCTGAAAGGCCTCGCCTCGGTTCACACATCACACATGGCTGAAGCCAGTGGCGAAGCTAGCAGTCCGATGACCCGAGTGCCACTGCCTAGGTGGTGCCAACAATTGTGATTGGGTGGTGCCATTTAGGTGAAAGATTAGTGCTAAATAACTGAATTTAGCCTTTTACCTTGGTGCCATGGCACTCGAGAAGGCTCATGTGGCTTCGCCACTAGCTGAAGCCACGCGCCGGCCCCGCACACGCACCCAGATCGAGCTTCACGCGAAATCAGCGTGCGTAAATAGCCAGAGACAGCAAGCCGGTGCGCGGTTCGGCACGCATAAAACATGCAGCCACATCGTATCATTAGCCGAGACTAATTCCGTTGGAGGTGGGATTGTAAAACTAAGGCCACATTTGGTAGGACTTTTCCAACGGCTTCTCCAGCGACTTCACAGAATTATTAATTAAAGGTTGCTTTCTCAAGTGCTTTTTTTAAAAAAATAGAAGAAAGCTAAAAAAAGAGATGAAGCAGAAAGCCACAAAATAGTAGTTTCACTGACTTCTCCATTCTCCTCTTTACATACTTGTCCTGCAAACACAGTTAGCACATCACAATCGATTTTTCACAGAAGCCACAACCACAGCCGAAGCCAGCACAACCACAACCTGACCAAAGAAGCCTTAACTGGTCTAGATACATTTGTGCACGGGCAATGGCTGTCAAGCAGCAGTGGTGCCCACCTGTAGCTTGTAAGTTATGCTAATAATCTCTAACACTTTTTAGTTGGATACCTTCAGTTTGGATTATTCCATTCTAAATTTAATTAAATCTAAACAGTCAGCAGGCGTTGCAAAGCTCCAGACTCCAGTGGTCCAGCCCTGCCCTCTTGCTGCTTGTTATAGAATTGCTTTATTATAATTTTGGTATTTTTTTCTCCGATTAATGTTGTATAATTTGCGGCCCTTAAGAGCAAACGTGGTGGCTCATTTATAGTAAAATGTTTATAATATATTTAGCATGGAGAGAATTCAAGAAAAAAGGTATACGAGTGAAGAATCTACGTAACAAAATAACTGGCCATGACAGCTTCATTATAATTTTGTATTAATTAAAGGTACATGGAGCATTGCACGAGATATGGCACTGGCGCATAGCTCAGTATGCTCATGGAAAGTTTAAGTCTCAAGGCGTTCTCTAATCTCATCAATAATGGATGGGAAATTCTGAATCAGCCGCGAGTAGCCCTCTGTCAACACCGCCTTCTTGAAGTTCTTTTCCACCGTGAAGAAATCCAAACACCTATTCTTCAACTCCGGGCAGTTGTGTCTTTCAGCACAACCCAACATATCGTCGCAACATTCTCGACCGAAACGCGATCACATAGCATCTGCGCACACATAAGCTTCAGCCTATCCATGTGGTACATATCGGCCGCTGCAAGCAGATGCTGGAGCAACTCGATAGTTGAACAGATGCTATCGAGCTCGTCGTCAGCGGGCAGCGCGTCGGTGTACATGAACCGCAGCAGAGCTTGGAACGTCGCCGGCTGGATGTCGTGCAGAATGATGCGATCAAGATTAGCGTCTGCCATGGAGCCGAGGAGCTGCGCTTTGAAGGCCGGCGAGCGGGCGTCGAGGACGGCCCGGTGCGCCAGGAACGTCTCGCCGCCGACGGAGAAGGAAACGTCGGAGCCGTCGGTGCAGTCCAGCAGGTTGCCGAGGTGATTCCCCAGGTCTGAGGCGGGCACGGATATGCGGTCTTCAGGCAGAATTGTGATCCCACACATGAATGTTATGCAGCCGTCGATTAGGTAATCCGACTCTAGCTCGCTTCTCTTCATGAATTTGTACCATCCCCCTATTACCCATGATTTGTTGTCAGCAGATATGTAGGTGAATAGGCTTGAGGTATTTGGATGACACACCGATGGTGCGCCGTCTCTTCCCATCACAAAGGCATGGAAGATTCCCTTCACAATGCTGTCCATCTTTCTCCATACGCGGAGCGACAGGTACTCGCCATTGTCAGAAAGGTGCTCGTGGGATCCATGTGGGTAGCAACCTATAGTCCAAGTCAGTCCTCCGGCGGATATGTATTCATAGATGCCTTTACCGATGGCGAGGCTCTGGTTTTTCGCGTAGTCTAGCTTGAACTTGATGAAACAGGTGTCCAACGTATTGGCATTGCCATTGGGTTTTTATAGGGTGTGATTGATGATATCTCGACGATGGGTGTCCTCCTATTTATATCCAGCTCGATCGTATATATACGTACGCCCAAATTAATCATATACACCAATACGTACACCACCTGGACTCCTTGCACCAGAATTGGAAATCACCCATGCGGCCCAGCCTGTGACGCTGAACGCAGAATTGTATACATGATGAATAATTAAGCGTGTTACATCCCAATTCTCTTAGTTTCAGCTGATCAGCTGCAAGGGATGGAAGTTTCTGCACCGTCTTCAGCTGATCAGCTGCAAGGGATGGAAGTCGGTGCACTTGCTGTTAACTCTGGACAATCGTATGTATCAGCGAGTCATAGATGATGCGGACATTGCCCACCTTGACTCTGGACAATTGACCTTTTCACGTCAAACAGAGAAGGGGTTCGAAGACGCCACGACGAGATTCCAACAATGGTAGTTGTCGTAGCCCTAGTTTTCAGATATTTCGAACCCTATTTTAAGAGAAGTGTGGTGACAAGGTTCGGAGTTCCGAAGAAGGTAGCCACTTCAGATTTCGGGGCCCGTCTCCGAACATGGTTAGGGGCTCCCGATGTTGAAGGGGGAAGAAGCACCTACGGACATACTCCTCTACGATGTGTTCACCCCTCAGCCCATTGGTGACCAGCTCCGTAACCTTGGCGACCATCCGCTTGAGTCGCTCGCCCCTGACTGGTGCAACTTTGATCCATCCTTGGTGATAGGGCAGTGTTCCTTTGCCCTTGATGTTGTGCTTGTGGGAGTCGTCCATGAGGAAGTACTTCCACCGGTAGCCGCTCCAAGACCGCCGGTAGGCAAAAGGAGGATAAACAATGTTCCTTCGGCGATTGAAAGACACGCAACCCACTAATCCAGAAGAATAGTAGAAAGGTTCATGATAAACCCGCCACAAGTCCAAAGAAGGTGCAGTACCCAACCAACATTCACAGAGAGTGGAGAAAAGACTCAACAAGGAAACGGCTTGAGGTTTCAGATGAATAAGTTCTATCCTGTTGTCACATCCCAAATTTTAACAACAGATCAACAAAAGCCATTCCTGAAAATTTTCTAGATTTTTAGGATTTCATTTAGCATTTTTGGAAAATAAAATTCAAACTTACTAAGCACAATAATGTAGAAAATGAGAATCTTTGAAATAAATTAGAAGTGGAACTTGTCAACATGGTTGCTAGAGCTCAGATTTGAATTTATGAATTTTCTAGAATTTATTTGAACCAATTTGGATTTGTTTCGGATTTTCCATCGATTTTTCAGTTTCTGGAAATGTTTAAAGGTTTTTATTTCCCCCCCGGCTCTCTGGGCCGCTTCTCACCGGCCCAACTTCCTTTTTCCTCTCCCTGGGCCGCGCGTCCCGCTCCTTCTCCCTCCGGCCCAGCCGCGCTCGGCCCCGCCTGGCCCAGACCGCGCGTCGCCTTCCCTCGCCCGCGCGACGCCGTCGCCCCACGCCCACCGCCAGAGCTCCTCCGCCGCGTGTCGCCGCACCGCGCCAGCCGTCGCCACGTCGAGCTTTCCGAGAGTGGGCCCCGCGCCGTGCCGCCACACGTGCGCTTGCAAACCCCGCGCCTGCGCCCATGCCTCCCCCGCTCCCTTTCAAAACGCACGTGGCCACGTGCCCGCACCGCCGCCCTCGGCGTTCCCGCCACCCCGTGCCGCCGTAGCCTATATAAACCCCACCTGGAGCTGCGCCACACTCCACAGCACTCCCTCGACCAATCCTTGGTAAGCATCCACCTCCAGTGCCCTGAAATTTCTAAATCCCGCCCTTCGTCCCCAACTCCGGCCGCCGCGCGATTCATCGCCGACGAGCTCTATCTCCCTCCACCAGTTAGTGTATCACGCATCCCTCAGCCTGCTGCACCTTCCCCGACACTCGGGCACTCGAGCCTCGGACCGTGGCTGCACGGACGCCGAGCGCCGCTAAGCGCCGCCGCCTCCGCTCGTCGCCAGCCGCCATTCCGGCGAGCCCAGCCTCGCCACCATGCCGCGGCGCACTCACCACCCACACGCGCATCTCCCGCGCTAGCACAAACATCGCCAAAACCATCACGCGCGCAGTTTCACCATCACGTCGCCGCGCCGCCACCTCCGGCGACCTCACCACCGCCGCTCCGCCCCTTCCGCGCCTGCGCGACCTGCCCTGGAGCTCCGCCAAGCTGCGAGCCTCCTCCATGGCCACCCAGAGCCCTCCCCGTGCAGCACAGCGGCCGGCGGTGAGCTCTCCGGCGAGCCCCCGCCGCGCCACGCCGCGCGCCGCCGCGCGCATCGCCTCCGCCAATCAGAGCGCGCCACGTCGCCATGGGACCCACCGCCACGCCAGCATCGCTTCGCGCACACACGCGCTCACCCACACGTCTCACTGACGCCGCGGACCCGCATGTCAGCCACTGCACGCAACCAGAAATGCTAAAGCCACCCAGCTCTGTGTACACAGATGTTTATTTGGAGCCTTTCCCTTTATCAGAAAAATCCCCAAAAATACCCAAAAATAGGAAATGACCTGTAGAACCCATTTCTACCCTTGGATTCTCCAAAAGCCTCTCTGATCTCTCTCTTTAATTCAATTGCTTCTTATTTGGTTTTCTATTTGGTTTTATTGATTTATTGCACTAGTATTTGTTGGCGTCGTTACGTGTAGACTACGAGGGGCACGAAGACGACCCAGAGAACGAGGGATACGAGGAGGATTCAGACCCGAACTTTGAAGGCAAGCTCTACTTCTCCTTGATCATGATTGATCCTACTGTTTTCGCATGCACCTATATGGCCGTCTGAAATATTATGCATTTACTTGTTATTTTACTGATTGAGTAGCTATTATCCTACTTGCTTAGTGATATTCATGCAAAGTATTTAGGTATGAATATCTAGTCCTTGTTTACCCCTGATTTACCATTACCTTGATAACCCTAGGATACATCGTCGTTTAAATGCTCTTATTTAAATGATGGCGTAATTTACCTTGCTACTAGTATGCTTAGGACCTCTTGCAATGTTTCCACATTGCCACACCTTTACTCACATGACTACTTTTACAAATGCGTTATAATGAGTTTGGTGGTGTGTGTTGACATATACATGGGGTTGGGAATAGCAAACTGGTATTAGGTAATGGAGATGATAATGGGATGGGTTGGACTGCGAGCAAGGCCACTAGTGACTTGTTGATGGTGTGATAGACCCCTAGTGTGGGACATGGTGCTTGCTCGGCTATATAAGGACCGGTTCTTGTGACTGCAAACATAATGATTTCCGTACAACCACAGAACCTGTCCTGGGCAGGACTTCTTCCTACCTTCTTGGTACTCCTACAAGTAAGTTTCACCTGGTGGCTGGTAGTGGCAGCGGACTGGTCAGGGGAAACACTTCAAGTATTGAAACTCATTGCTGGCTATTTGGGAGTGAAATCCCCGCACATTATGACCCTAGTGTCGTGCTTAATCCTTAGCCCCTGACCCTCCGCGGTGAGCTTGTGGGACTACTCGGAGAAGATGAATGAGGCGTTATGTACTCCCCGATCAAGAGTGCATAGCCTGTGGGAAAAGTGTACAACCTCTGCAGAGTGTAAAATTCAATCGATTGGACGTTGTCACGGCATATGACACTTACTGATGCGTCACATTGATTAGCCACCCTCTGATATCCCTTGGCGTGTGAGTGGGTGTATTAGACGCCCGTGTTTTGGAAGTGTTGGCAAGTGTGCCGGGTCGGTATGACATTGAGTCAGAAGGCCCAACTAAAATTTGGGAACTGGCGGGATTGAAACACTCTCCCCCAGGGCCAATCAACTAAAATATGACAATCAAATTCTCCTGTTTTCATCTATGATCCTTGAATTGCTGAACCGTGCATAAAATGCGTTTTCCGCAAATAAACCATATAGCCTACTTCCTTGCTAAGACCGAATATGCATGTATACATACCCTTGAGTAGTGTAGGGCATGCTGAGTACCTTATGTACTCACTCTTGCTGCTATCATTCAGAAGAAGAAGAAGAAGCCATTGGAGACGATAATGACGAATAGGGTCGACGTCTGCTCAAGTTTGCCTGTGGTGTTTAGTTGTGTTTTCCCTTTCAAGTTGTTGTATCTAGGCTAGTATGCTAGCCTCTATCTGGTTTGTAACTTAAGACCATGATTTGAACCCTATGTGATGTAATAGTTATTTGTGTATGTGCAATGGAACACTTTGTTTGTGTGTACCAACTACTGATCCAGGGATTGGTACGGTAAACACGTGGATTCCAGAAATGGGGTCCGACAGAGTGGTATCAGAGCCATACTTGACCGTAGGACGTGACCCTTAAGCTTTGTTCGACTTAGGATGACCTATTTTGGCTATAAAAACTATTTCTTACAAAACTATCATCTTACTTCTTGTCTATGCTCTAGTGTTATCAAAACCTTTTACTAACCTCCTCTGAACCCCTTGTTCAACAGATGGAGTTCGAAGAAGGCCATGTGGATGAGAATGGATGGACCCACACCCGTGCTGGACTCGAAGGCGGTTTTCCCTTGATGCTTCGCCGAATCTTTTGGCACTTCGATGTTGAGGACAAGACTCACTACCGTTGGAAAGAGTACAATGAAGATGGAGTTCCACGCTGTGATGCCAGCATCCATGTACACATAGAGGATGAAGACTCACCTATTCAGCCCTTCACCAGGGAGATTACTGGAGCCAGACGTGAAGATGCCTTGCAGACTATAGCCAGAGTAGCAGCTGCAATGATCAGTGGACAACTGTTAGGACGGTCAGGAACCACGCCAATCAAGTACTTACCTCCAGATGACAATGAAGATAACATATGGGAGCATCGCATGGATACGCTCCAAGGACCAACCCGCACTGAAAAGAATGATTGCCTAGTAGATACAGCTTTGTTCTTACAGTCTCTTGATTGCCACCATCAGAATGTCCATGATCTATGGAAAGAAGATGTTGAGCGTTGCCAGTATTGGAGGAAACAATGGCAGGAAACCCGCGACAAGGCTGACATCCTTGCAAACGAGAATGATCGTTTGAAAGCACAGTTGGAAGCTTCCCATTACTACGCTGCACAGGCAGAGCGTACAAGAGGAGTCCTAGAAGAAGAGATTGAGTTTCTGAAGAAGACCATACAAGAGGAACATGCTAAGGCAAACAATGCTGAGTTAGGATACCATGAAGTCATAGAAGGGATGGCCAAGTTGATGAGTGATAGGACCAAGGCACATGTGGAACAACTAAGCAGTCTCTATCAGAAGGGCAACGGTATGAGGAAGTCCAAGACCAAGATCGAGCCAACAAATGGGATCGTTCGTGTTCTCACTCTCCATGGACAGTACGAGACAGTGATGCCCATTGTTCCGGACTTACCAGTAGACACCTTTGACACCATTGCACGTGGGACACAGATGCCTGAGCCAGAGCCAGAGCCAGAGATAAGGTACTTTGGACTCAAGGTCAGAAAAGTAGCCAAGAAGAGCACCTTCACCAGGACTTCCAAGGGACACCCTGCACTACCACCTTCTGCACCAAGACTCGACCTCGCAACCCAAGATGCCATGAACCAAGAGCTAGCTATGCCACCCGCTGAGAGCTCCCGCACCCCTTGTGGAGGCTACCTAAGTGCCAGTGACACAGAGACTGAGGAGGATCCTTCAGAGGATGAGCCTATGGAGGACACCCCCGACGACACAGTTGCTGCTTGACCCATCGTCTAGTGCCTCGACGACTCCTAGTTGGTCTATCAATAAATAATGCAGTAGTAACCCTTAGTCGTATCAGAATCGCAGAAGCACGTTGTATTAATCCCTCTATGTACTATATCATATGATTGTAATCTAAGACTTGCTTGGTGTATTCGATGTTTTATTTGGATCTTTGTATGAGTGATATTGTGTGCTCTTAAATCAAGATCACTACACTATAACTAATAGTAATAATAACAATAGGATGCCTCCCAAGCGCTCCACCCGTATCCGCAACCGTCAAGCTCGCCAGAACAGGGAGCAAAACAATGAAGAGCAAGAACGTCCTGCAAGAGGTAGAGGACGTGGAAGACCTCAAGCAAGAGGAAGACAACGTGCCAGACGTGAACATACCCCTGAGGTAGAAAGAAGGAATGAAAGGGTCGAGCAAGAAGAGAGCCAACATGATGAAAATGAACTGAGTAACAACCAAGTAGAGAACAACCAAGAAGAGAACAACAACCAAGAGCAAGAATTGCCACGCGCACCTGCAACCTTAGCTGATGTCATGGCCACTCAGACTCAACTTCAACTTCTGCAAGTTATTGCAGCAAACCAACATCGTGGACAGCCACCTACTAAGATGGGAGAGTTCATGAGGCTTAGGCCTCCAGCCTTTGACAGCACACTAGAAGACCCCTTGGCTGCAGATGACTGGCTGAGAAACATCAACAAGAAGTTGGACATTGTTGCAGCAACTGATCAAGAGAAAGTCACACTTGCTTCGCACCAGCTGATTGGAGCCGCTGGTGAATGGTAGGACAATTACCGCGAAGCAGTTGCCGACCCAGGTGCTATCAACTGGCAGGAATTCCAGCAAGCTTTCAGAGATTACCATATCCCTGAAGGAATTATGGAAATGAAAGCCGATGAGTTCCGTGCACTGAAGCAAGGACCTATGACTGTTAATCAGTACATCAAGAAGTTCATGAAGCTAGCACGCTATGCACCTGATGAAGTCAACACTGATAAGAAGAAGCAAGACCGCTTTAGGAAGGGACTGCACACTGAGTTGAAGACCCAGTTAGTCACTCATATCTACCCAGACTTCAACACTCTCATGAACAGAGCCATACTACTGGAAGATGCTCGCTCTGACCTGACTACCGAGCGCAAGCGCAAGTTCCAAGCCAGGAAGTTTAAGCAGCGTGAAAGGTTCCAGAAACCAAGGTATGACAACTCTCAGAAATCACGCAGTCAACCAACAATGCAGTATCGTTCATCCAATGTTGGACAGCAACAGAAGCAGCCTATCCAGCCGTACCGCTCAAATAATAACTCAGCACCTCAAAGGAGTGCCAGCACTGTCAACCAGGCAGCACCACCAGTTCGAGCATGTTTCCACTGCCGTGACCCTGGTCACATGATTGCAAGATGCCCACTCATGCAGAACACTGGGGGATCACAAGCCAATGCAGGCGCCGCAACCGCAAGGTCCGGTGCTAGCCGCAATGCACCCCAAAGCTCTGGACCACAGAGGAAGACACAGAACTATGGAAAGGGACGTGTGAACCACATTGATGCTGCTGATGCTGAAGACTCTCCAGACGTTGTGATCGGTGAGTTTTTAGTAAATGCAACACTTGCCACAGTTTTGTTTGATTCTGGAGCTTCGCATTCGTTTGTTTCTTCGAAGTTTGTTGCCAAGCATGGATTGCCTACTGTTTTGCTAAAAACCCCTCTTTTAACCAAATCCCCTGGAGCCATCATGAAATGCCCTCTTGGATGTGATGGAGTTAAAATTCTTTTAAGTGGGGTAGAATTTTTGGCAAACCTAGTAGTGCTGAAATCAGAAGGGATAGATGTGATTCTTGGAATGAATTGGTTAGCACGTCACAAAGGAAATATATCATGTGCCGATCAAAAGGTTACTGCTACCAACCACAAGGGAATTACTGTAGAATTCCAACCTCATTGTTCGACGGTTGAGCCTATGATATGCAACCTACAAGCCACATCAATAGAAGAAGTGCCTGTAGTCTGTGAATACCCAGATGTGTTTCCAGAAGAGTTACCAGGAATGCCACCTGACAGAGATGTTGAGTTCTTGATCAACCTAATTCCTGGAGCAAACCCGATAGCCAAGAGACCATATCGAATGGCTGCCAATGAGTTGGCCGAATTGAAAGAACAGATTAGAGAGCTACAAGAGAAAGGCTACATTCGCCCAAGTTCATCACCTTGGGGAGCCCCAGTTCTCTTTGTGAAAAAGAAAGATGGAAGCCTGAGAATGTGTATTGACTATCGGTCATTGAATGAAGTCACCATCAAGAACAAGTACCCACTACCCAGGATCGATGATCTCTTCGACCAGCTTAAAGGAGCCAAGTACTTCTCTAAGATTGACTTAAGATCAGGTTACTACCAACTGAAGATCAGACACTGTGACATCATGAAAACAGCATTTGTGACTCGTTATGGCCAGTATGAGTTTACAGTTATGCCATTTGGATTGACCAATGCCCCAGCTTACTTCATGAATCTGATGAACAAGATCTTCATGGAAGGGTTAGATAAGTTTGTCGTTGTCTTCATAGACGACATACTCATCTACTCAAAGAGTGCAGCTGAACATGAAGAGCACTTGAGACTAGTTTTGGGCAGATTAAGAGAGCATGAGCTCTATGCAAAGTTCAGTAAGTGTGAGTTTTGGTTACAAGAAGTTGCCTTCCTTGGACATATCATCACTGCAGAAGGAGTAGCAGTTGACCCCTCCAAAGTAGAAGCAGTTACCAATTGGAAGTAACCTACCAATGCATCAGAAGTTAGAAGTTTCCTTGGATTAGCTGGTTACTATCGGAGATTTATAGAAGGATTCTCGAAGGTAGCTAAGCCAATGACAGAACTAACCAAGAAAGAAAAGAAGTTTGAATGGACACGTTGGTGTGAAGAGAGTTTCAAGAAGCTGAAATCAAGCCTTACAACAGCCCCAGTGCTTATACTACCAGATATCCACAAAGACTTTGTGGTATACTGTGATGCATCACGACAAGGATTTGGATGTGTATTGATGCAAGATGATAGAGTTGTCGCATATGCATCAAGACAACTGAAGGTTCATGAGGCGAACTACCCAACTCATGATTTGGAATTAGCAGCTGTAGTACATGCCCTCAAGATATGGAGACATTACCTAATTGGTAATAAGTGTCGGATTTTCACTGACCACAAGAGCTTGAAGTATATTTTCACTCAACCAGAGTTGAATCTGAGACAAAGAAGATGGTTAGAGCTGATCAAGGATTATAATTTGGATGTCCAGTATCATCCAGGAAAAGCCAATGTAGTGGCGGATGCTTTGAGTCGTAAAGCTCATAACAAGACACCAAAAGCAAGAAAGGTGAACCCAAAGCTGACGCAAGAAATGGAAAAGTTGAATCTCCATATTGCTGCACCCGGAAAGGTTTATGCCTTGAGTGTGCAACCCACCTTGGAAGATCGCATCAGGAAATCTCAAGAAAATGATCCAAAATTACAAGAAATCAAGGAACTCATGGGAGTAAATAAAGCCCCAGGATTTCGAGTAGATGAACAAGAAACTCTTTGGTATGAAGATCGGATATGTGTGCCAAGTGAAAAAGATTTGAGGAAGCTCATTTTGGATGAAGCCCACAATACTGCTTATTCAATCCATCCAGGGACAACAAAGATGTATCAGGATCTGAAGCAGAAATACTGGTGGGCAGGCATGAAAAGAGATATCGCGGAATTTGTTGCATACTGTGATACCTGCAGAAGAGTTAAGGCAGAATATAAAAGGCCAGCAGGATTACTACAACCTCTACATATTCCAGTATGGAAGTGGGATGAAATCACCATGGATTTCATCGTAGGACTGCCACGTACAAAGAAAGGAAATGATTCAATATGGGTTGTGGTTGACCGACTGACCAAAGTTGCTCACTTCATAGCCGGAAAGAATAACTATACAGGAGATAAATATGCACAACTGTATGTTGACAATATCTTGAAGTATCATGGAGTGCCTAGCAAGATCATAACTGATAGAGGTTCCCAGTTTACCTCTAAATTCTGGAAAAGCTTGCATGCCCTTCTTGGAACTAGGTTGGATTTCAGTTCTGCTTACCACCCACAGACTGATGGACAGACTGAACGAGTGAACCAAATCTTGGAGGACATGCTTAGAGCCTGTGTGTTGACATACAGAAAAGATTGGGAGAAGAGTCTCTCATTTGCTGAGTTCTCCTACAATAACAGTTATCAGGCTAGTATACAAATGTCACCTTTTGAAGCACTCTATGGCAGAAAATGCAGAACACCGTTAATGTGGTCAGAGGTCGGAGAACGATCATTCTTTGGCCCTGCCATCATCAAAGATGCCGAAGAGCGAGTTGCAGCCATCAGAGAAACACTGAAAGTTGCTCAGAGTCGACAAAAGAGTTATGCCGACAAGCGTCGAAGGGACCTCACCTTTGATAAAGGAGATTATGTGTATCTAAAGGTATCACCGATACGTGGGACAAGACGTTTCCAGATTCGAGGCAAGTTAGCCCCTCGATATATTGGACCGTTTGAAGTACTCAAGAAGATCGGAGCTGTAGCTTATCGTCCAAATCTGCCAGACGAGCTATCTGATGTGCACCCCGTGTTTCACGTGTCACAACTGAAGAAGTGCCTCAGAGTACCGGACCATCAAGTTCCTGTGGAGACTATGGACTTACAGCCAGACCTCAGATATCAAGAACTACCAGTTAAAATTCTGGATGTTGTAACACGTCAGACGAGGAGAACAGCTGTAAGGTTTTGCAGAGTACAGTGGAGCAACCATACTGAAGCAGAAGCCACTTGGGAACGTGAAGAAAATCTCAAGAAAGAGTTTCCGTACCTGTTTGACGAGCCAACCGAATCTCGAGGACGAG
Source organism: Eragrostis curvula (assembly GCA_007726485.1). Lineage (NCBI taxonomy): Eukaryota > Viridiplantae > Streptophyta > Magnoliopsida > Poales > Poaceae > Eragrostis > Eragrostis curvula. The sequence goes on along the minus strand of RWGY01000051.1, from coordinate 4,752,615 downwards.
ATTCCCTTTAAGTGGGGTAGGTTTGTCACATCCCAAATTTTAACAACAGATCAACAAAAGCCATTCCTGAAAATTTTCTAGATTTTTAGGATTTCATTTAGCATTTTTGGAAAATAAAATATAAATTTACTAAGCACAATAATGTAGAAAATGAGAATCTTTGAAATAAATTAGAAGTGGAACTTGTCAACATGGTTGCTAGAGCTGAGATTTGAATTTATGAATTTTCTAGAATTTATTTGAACCAATTTGGCTTTGTTTCGGATTTTCCATCGATTTTTCAGTTTCTGGAAATGTTTAAAGGTTTTTATTTCCCCCCCCCCCCCCCCCCCGGCTCTCTGGGCCGCTTCTCACCGGCCCAACTTCCTTTTTCCTCTCCCTGGGCCGCGCGTCCCGCTCCTTCTCCCTCCGGCCCAGCCGCGCTCGGCCCCGCGTGGCCCAGACCGCGCGTCGCCTTCCCTCGCCCGCGCGACGCCGTCGCCCCACGCCCACCGCCAGAGCTCCGCCGCCGCGTGTCGCCGCACCGCGCCTGCCGTCGCCACGTCGAGCTTTCCGAGAGTGGGCCCCGCGCCGTGCCGCCACACGTGCGCTTGCAAACCCCGCGCCTGCGCCCATGCCTCCTACGCTCCCTTTCAAAACGCACGTGGCCACGTGCTCGCACCGCCGCCCTCGGCGTTCCCGCCACCCCGTGCCGCCGTAGCCTATATAAACCCCACCTGGAGCTCCGCCACACTCCACAGCACTCCCTCGACCAATCCTTGGTAAGCATCCACCTCCAGTGCCCTGAAATTTCTAAATCCCGCCCTTCGTCCCCAACTCCGGCCGCCGCGCGATTCATCGCCGACGAGCTCTATCTCCCTCCACCAGTTAGTGTATCACGCATCCCTCAGCCTGCTGCACCTTCCCCGACACTCGGGCACTCGAGCCTCGGACCGTGGCTGCACGGACGCCGAGCGCCGCCAAGCGCCGCCGCCTCCGCTCGTCGCCAGCCGCCATTCCGGCGAGCCCAGCCTCGCCACCATGCCGCGGCGCACTCACCACCCACACGCGCATCTCCCGCGCTAGCACAAACATCGCCAAAACCATCACGCGCGCAGTTTCACCATCACGTCGCCGCGCCGCCACCTCCGGCGACCTCACCACCGCCGCTCCGCCCCTTCCGCGCCTGCGCGACCTGCCCTGGAGCTCCGCCAAGCTGCGAGCCTCCTCCACGGCCACCCAGAGCCCTCCCCATGCAGCACAGCGGCCGGCGGTGAGCTCTCCGGCGAGCCCCCGCCGCGCCACGCCGCGCGCCGCCGCGCGCATCGCCTCCGCCAATCAGAGCGCGCCACGTCGCCATGGGACCCACCGCCACGCCAGCATCGCTTCGCGCACACACGCGCTCACCCACACGTCTCACTGACGCCGCGGACCCGCATGTCAGCCACTGCACGCAACCAGAAATGCTAAAGCCACCCAGCTCTGTGTACACAGATGTTTATTTGGAGCCTTTCCCTTTATCAGAAAAATCCCCAAAAATAGGAAATGACCTGTAGAACCCATTTCTACCCTTGGATTCTCCAAAAGCCTCTCTGATCTCTCTCTTTAATTCAATTGCTTCTTATTTGGTTTTCTATTTGGTTTTATTGATTTCTTGCGCTAGTATTTATTGGCGTCGTTACGTGTAGACTACGAGGGGCACGAAGACGACCCAGAGAACGAGGGATACGAGGAGGATTCAGACCCGAACTTTGAAGGCAAGCTCTACTTCTCCTTGATCATGATTGATCCTACTGTTTTCGCATGCACCTATATGGCCGTCTGAAATATTATGCATTTACTTGTTATTTTACTGATTGAGTAGCTATTATCCTACTTGCTTAGTGATATTCATGCAAAGTATTTAGGTATGAATATCTAGTCCTTGTTTACCCCTGATTTACCATTACCTTGATAACCCTAGGATACATCGTCGTTTAAATGCTCTTATTTAAATGATGGCGTAATTTACCTTGCTACTAGTATGCTTAGGACCTCTTGCAATGTTTCCACATTGCCACACCTTTACTCACATGACTACTTTTACAAATGCGTTATAATGAGTCTGGTGGTGTGTGTTGACATATACATGGGGTTGGGAATAGCAAACTGGTATTAGGTAATGGAGATGATAATGGGATGGGTTGGACTGCGAGCAAGGCCACTAGTGACTTGTTGATGGTGTGATAGACCCCTAGTGTGGGACATGGTGCTTGCTCGGCTATATAAGGACCGGTTCTTGTGACTGCAAACATAATGATTTCCGTACAACCACATAACCTGTCCTGGGCAGGACTTCTTCCTACCTTCTTGGTACTCCTACAAGTAAGTTTCACCTGGTGGCTGGTAGTGGCAGCGGACTGGTCAGGGGAAACACTTCAAGTATTGAAACTCATTGCTGGCTATTTGGGAGTGAAATCCCCGCACATTATGACCCTAGTGTCGTGCTTAATCCTTAGCCCCTGACCCTCCGCGGTGAGCTTGTGGGACTACTCGGAGAAGATGAATGAGGCGTTATGTACTCCCCGATCAAGAGTGGATAGCCTGTGGGAAAAGTGTACAACCTCTGCAGAGTGTAAAATTCAATCGATTGGACGTTGTCACGGCATATGACACTTACTGATGCGTCACATTGATTAGCCACCCTCTGATATCCCTTGGCGTGTGAGTGGGTGTATTAGACGCCCGTGTTTTGGAAGTGTTGGCAAGTGTGCCGGGTCGGTATGACATTGAGTCAGAAGGCCCAACTAAAATTTGGGAACTGGCGGGATTGAAACACTCTCCCCCAGGGCCAATCAACTAAAATATGACAATCAAATTCTCCTGTTTTCATCTATGATCCTTGAATTGCTGAACCGTGCATAAAATGCGTTTTCCGCAAATAAACCATATAGCCTACTTCCTTGCTAAGACCGAATATGCATGTATACATACCCTTGAGTAGTGTAGGGCTTGCTGAGGACCTTATGTACTCACTCTTGCTGCTATCATTCAGAAGAAGAAGAAGAAGCCATTGGAGACGATAATAACGAATAGGGTCGACGTCTGCTCAAGTTTGCCTGTGGTGTTTAGTTGTGTTTTCCCTTTCAAGTTGTTGTATCTAGGCTAGTATGCTAGCCTCTATCTGGTTTGTAACTTAAGACCATGATTTGAACCCTATGGGATGTAATAATTATTCGTGTATGTGCAATGGAACACTTTGTTTGTGTGTACCAACTACTGATCCAGGGATTGGTACGGTAAACACGTGGATTCCAGAAATGGGGTCCGACACCTGTAGAACTTGCAAACACGCTCAAGAAATTTGGAAGGTGGAAGATTGAAGCCATAGATCATGTGAGATTCGAATACCAGGATTTCGGTGGTGTCAAAGCTGAAGCACATGTCGCCTTTGTTCTCCTTGGTGATGACGAAATCGGAGATCCATCCGGTCTTCCGCAGCTCCAGGATGTAGGCTTCATCAATCTCCCCGGGCTTCCAGTGATCGATGGACTCTGGAATCTCGCCGGCGTCCATCATCCGCTGGGCTTTGGTGGGGGAGCCGTTGGAGCTGGTGGCGTCATTTTGGTGCTCAGGATTTTGCTCAGCAGCGGCAACGGCCTTATCGGGTGAGTTGGAGGCCATGAGGATTGATCTAGGGTTTGCGCGCGGAGGAAGTGGAGCTAGGGTTTAAGCAACAGCAAAGGTGATGTGGAATGGGGAAGCCAACTGTGGCGATTGGGTTTTATGGGCTCTCGCGACTGTTTGGCTTCTCAGAGAAGGCAACCCTACCCGGTAAATGCGCTTGGCAGTGCAACTCCGCGCGATATTCCCGTTAATTTAAAAGTTATTCGGATTTTGTTGCCCAAATTTGAGGGATTCGTTATAGCAAGTTTGGGAATGTTTCCGTTAAGTGTGCATAAAATTATTGACGCCGAAAATTATACCATTCTTTGAAGATTGCTACTCTCCGAAGGTTGTTATTCTCCGAAGAGAGTTATTTCCTGAAGAGGCATATTCTCCGAAGAGAGTTGGTTGTTGAAGCAGTGTTTTTCGAAGAAGGTATTTTCCGAAGGGATTATTTCATTATTGTGGTTATATTGTGAAGAGGTTCTTTCCCGAAGGACTTATTTAAAGAAGAGACATTCTTAGAGGATATACATCATTGCAAAAACATGAAGATGAGACTGAACACACATATATATTTGGGATTGAAGGCAGCTTTTTATTCATTAATCCGAAGGTCCTATTACAACATCTAAGTCACGTCTGAAGCTCTGGGAAGCATCTGACTCTAACAGAAAGGTTGAAGACAAGGTTGAGGGAGATGCTGGGCTCAGGTGTGAGCAGCACGGGGATATCTCGTATCCCTAGTTCCGCCGTCCATCAGCGTCCTCAGAAGGGGCTCCGACGACATCGGAGGAAGTGTTCTCTGTGCTCCCACTGCTTGCGCTGTTGATGAGGGACACATGAGAGGAGATATGGGTGCCCCCCATGTTAGAGTCAAGGACCGGGTTTGCAAACCCGGTAGAAGGCAAAACCGAACCGTTGTTCGGAGGAATAACAGGAGCTGGAGAACCTGCAGGGCTGGGATCTGCAGGAGCATCCATGTCCATTGAGTCGCCGCCGCCAGAATCGTCGTCGCTGGAGTCGTCGATGGAGACGATGTCGGCGTCGGCAGGGATGTCACGTGACTCCTTGTTCAAAGCCACGTGAAGACGCCTTGCGTACTCTTCATCGTCAATGTCCTCCTCCAAATCGATAATGTCTGCCGGATTTGGAGGAGGGCTTAGAGGAGGAAGCCCGTAATCCACCGCCTTTGTTGGAGGAGGAGGAGGAGGGGCTGATGGATCAGCAAGCTCAGGAGGGTTACTCACCGGGCTCTCGTGAGAGGGAGCAGAGGAAGAAGAACCGGATGCGCCAGTGAAATTGGTGTTGAGCCACCGGGAAAACCTAGGGTTGACGCATCTCTTGCGCCCCATGGTGGAACTGGTGGAGAGGATAATGTTTGGAGCAGCCGAAACCTCCGAATTTATAGCCTTGAGGAGTGGCGTTTCCGTTGCTCCAAGGATACAGGAAGACTGAGGTGACGCATCGCTGAAGATTCCGTCAGATTAGTGAGATAGTAAGGACAAATTTTGACTTGTCAAGTCAAGATCCTATTTTATTGCTGAGAGATTCTTCAGAGAAAGTAAGAGAATATGGACCAAGATTTTGGTGTTCGGAATTCCGAAGACATCTGTTCCGAAGCTCTTATTTCCCGAAGATGACGGATAACAAATGAAGACAGTTCGGTATGTCTGGATCCTAGGTTGACGGCAGAACATATCCCTCGTCATGTTCTCATCTGAGAATGAGGATGCCAAGTGACATGTTCAGGGGCTTATGTCGTAGCCCTAGTTTCCAGATATTCCGAACCTTATTTTAAGATTTTTCCGAAGACTTGTCTTGCACGGCATGGTGTACGGGAAGGTTACGATCTCCTTGATAGATTCGGAGAAGGAACATTGTAGTTTAGGAAGGACTCTGATAGGCGGTAACTAGCCTATAAATATTCATGTAACCCCTACAGGGATATCTATCTGGCACCTTGCGAAACCCTAACGCAAAGGCTGCCACATTATACAAGATCGCACTGGACGTAGGGTTTTTATCCTTCGGGAGGCCTGAACTAGTATAAACCCTTTGCGTGTTCTTAGATCGATCTCGCTAACCACGTTGCTCCCACGATCCAAATATCCGCCGAACAACCCCGTTCAATCGGGTGAGGACAGTAGTAATTCGAATCTACATTACTATCGATCTAATCCCTATATTAATTGCTAACGCGATTAGTAACAACATTGTCTGACCGAGCTGCCGAGTCACGTTCAGCATGCCGAGTTCGCATCGGTTGAAATCTTTGCCAATTTCAGTTGATTAACGTGGATAAAATTCGAAAAAATATACATGAGTGAGGAATCCAGAATCAGAATAACCGGACATGACGAACTCATTATAATGTTGTATTAGGAAAAAGGTACATGGAGCACTGCAGATAGGATACGACACTGCTTCATCCTGATCGTAGTTGTCAAAACAAGGAAATCAAGAACAAATCAAGGAATCCCAACTTCTCACAATTGCTTCAATATATTTTTTAGATAATGAATCTCTTCATTATTTATGCACCATTAATTACCAAACTTGTTTTACAGAAGAAATAAATCAGTATGCAGATAGATATCGTTTCTTCTACTACAGTAGGAGCATTGTAGAATTGTTTTTTGACGAAAAACTGTAGGGAGCTCCCCACGCGTTGTAGATTTTTTTTTTTGAAGAAACTGGAGGGCAAGCCCCTACAAATTAATATATTGATAAATAGAATGTTTTAGTGCATGAATTGTAAATAAAAGAAAGAAAGGAAAAACAGAACTAAATCTAGATCATATTCTGTATCCATTGTTCCATAACTTCCACATGCTTCTTCTTGGCTCGATGTAGCACCATCTTGAGCTCTTGAAAAAACTTTTCTCTGCACCTCTGAATAGTAGGATCAATGTTACTGAAAATCCACCAAGGCTCTAATTAAGTTTGAAGCCGTGCTCTGATCTCATCAATAATAGACGGAAAGCTTTGCATCAGACATAAGTACCCCTCGGTTAGCACAGCATCCTTGAATTTTTGTCGACTACGAAGAAGTCAAGACACCTGTTCTTCAACTCTTGGCAATTGTTCATCTCAGCACAAGCTAATATCGCCGCAACCGTCTCTGCGGATACACGCTCCCATAACTTTTGGGCGCACAAGAGCTTCAGCCTGTCCAGATGGTACATGTCAGCTGTCGCAAGCAAGTTCTGGAACAGTTCCATCGTCGAAGAGCTTTCGAGCTCTTCATCTGTTGGCAATACGTCAGTATAGATGAATCGCAGCAGAATTTTGAAAGTTGAGGGCTGGATATCGTGTAACGTGATGCACGGCATCTTCGCATCTGCCAAGGAGCCAAAGAGTTGCGCTCTGAAGACCGGCGAGCGAGCGGCGAGCACGGCTCGGTGTGCAGGGAAGATCTCACCGCCGACTGAGAAGGAAACATCTGAGCCGTCGGTGTGATTCAGCAGACTGCCAAAGTGGTCGCCCATGTTGGATGATGACACAGCTATAGGATTGTCGTCACCGTGAACTATGGCTCCAAACATGAATGTCACATGGCCATCCATCACGAAGTTCTTCAGATCGCTCCGTTTCACGGAATGTACGTATACCCGTGGATAAAATCCCACGTGCCAATTGCGCACACACCTCTGTGAGTACAACGATGAAGGTTTGCCGTCCCTGTCCATCAGGAAGGCCTCGAAGATGGCCTTGACGTTTTTGGACTCGCCGAGGAACTCTAGGTAGAGAAAGAGGTACTCGCTTTGGCCGCACATTCCACGTGGGAAGCAACGTACACACCAGATGTGCCCTCCAGCGGAAAATTCATCGGAGAGAACAGTGTCGCCGATCCCTTCATAGTCAAGCTTGAATTCGGTGAAGCCGGAGTCCCACATGTTCGCATCTACTGGCTCACAGGTACGGTTTTACGGGCCGGGGTGTAGGGAATATGAGATGTATCCAAGCTGCAGTGCGTGTATATATACACCGGGTATGAACGGTTGAAGTGCCAACGCGTACGTTGGTCCCTTGATGGTGTGAACGCGGCGCGGAGAACGTCTTTTACCGTCAAAAATGAAAGGGCAAGCAATGAACGCGCGAGCCCCTTGGGTTTGAGAACGGAACTCAGGAGACGAAGCAACACGATCGATTATCCAATCTCTACTCTTTCTCACTGCTAGCTTAGCCACTTTGTTTGTGGAACTGCAGCAACGTGCCGGACCAACGTGCCCAGCCAACCCAGCCAGCCAGCTTCATATTTGCCCATCGACACACACGCCGCACTAACCAGCTGCATATCCATTCCTGCGTCGCACGATAGCAACCTGTCTTCTCGCTTTTCTTTTTCCCAGTTAGAGATTGCAATTCATATAGAGATGCAATTCTTACAAATTTTGCGACCTAAAACTTACTCAAATAAATTAGAATGTAAGGAGCTCACTAACAAAAGGCCCAATACTAGTACCTCCACCAGTGTCGCCATTTGTTTGCATATCGTGAGCCGCTCATATTGTTAACTCTCCCATCCTAAAAAAAAATGTTTTTGTATCTTTTTCTTAAGTCAAACTACCTTAGGTTTGATAAATTTATATTAAAAAAATCAATATTTATGATACAAAATTGATATAGGATCAAAATACACTTCATAATGAATCTAATAACGCTATTGGTGTCATAATATTGCTACTTTTTATAGAAGCTTAGTCAAACTTAATTAAGTTAGTTTGAGTTAGACTAAAACTAGCATGACATTTTTGGAACGGAGGTAGTAGTTTACATTTTGTATCAGAATGTGTAATGTTGTAATTTTATACTCCTAAACTCCTTTTTGTACATCCGCCGTTCATAAACTCCTGCACTCCAGAAATATTAGCATTCCTGGATTCTCGAGGCCACCACAAGGGGGGAGGGAGGGGGGGGGGGGGGGGGGGTGGAGTCAAGTTATTGGATATTTTTGCAGGGTATTTAGTAGCATTCACTCATTCGGTTTAGAGTTGCTTTCTGTGCAGAATTCTTAGTGCAGATATCCAAACAGGGCCTTAGCATGAAGGAAATTCGGAAGAAAAAAAAAGTAGTGAGGAATCCAGTATCAAAATAACGAAACATGTCAACTTCATTAAAATTTTGCATTAAGAAAAGGTACATGGAGAATTGCAGATGATATATATAGCACTGCTTTTGCATACTCATGGAAAGCTCAAGTCTCAAGCCTTGCTCTAATATCATCAATAATGGATGGGAAACTCTGCATCAGCCGAAAGTAGCCCTCCGTCAGCACTGCCTTCTTGAAGTTCTTCTCCACCATGAAGAACTCGATGCACCTGCTCTTCAACTCCGAGCAGTTATGCGTCTCAGCACAACCTAAAATCATTGCCACATTGTCGATCGATAGACGATCACACAGCTTCTGCGCACACACGAGCTTCAGCCTGCCGAGGTGGTACATGTCTGCCGCGGCAAGCAAATGCTGGAGCAATTCTGTTGCCGACGAGTTGTCGAGATCGTTGTCAATGGGCAGCGCGTCCGTGTACATGAATCGGAGCAGAGCTTGGAACGTCGCCGGCTGCATGTCGTGCAGCGTGATGCGGTCCGTCTTTGCATCTGCAATGGAGCCGAGGAGCTGCGCTTTGAAGACCGGCGAGCGGCGGCGAGGACGGCCCGGTGCGCGCGAAATGTCTCACCGCCGACCAAGAAAGAAACGTGGGAGCCGTCGTTGCAGTCCAGCAGGTTACCGAGGTGGTTCCCAAGGTCTGAGGCGGGCACGGATATACAACTGCTGCCGTCAGGCAGAATTGTGATCCCACATATGAATGTTACGCAGCCGTCGACAAGGTAAAGCAACTCCAGCTCGCGTCGCTTGATAAAGTTTTCCAACGCCACCCCTCGAACCATAGGTTTGGTGTCATCAGGTTTGTAGGTGATGACGACTTGGTAGACCATTCGCCGGAGACGAATGACGGTGTACCGTCTCTTCCCATCACAAAGGCATGAAATGCTACCTTCATCGCGGCCTTCCTGGGTTTGTCCTTTCTCGCTAAGCTAAGAGAGACGTACTCACCATTGCCGGACATGTTCTTATGGCCCCGCGGGAAGCATTTTATCCTCCAGTTGAGTCCTCCGGCGGATATGTCTTCAGTGATGGCTTCACCGATGGCGAGGCTATTGAATTTTGAATAGTCTAGTTGATGAAACAGGTTTCCAGGGTATTGGCATTACTGATGAGCGCCATGGGGGTTGTAGGGTGTGATGTGTTGAAGACTTGACGACGCGCATGTCTATTTGTACGCAGGGGCTATGTGAACGGTTGGAGTGCCAACCCAGCACATAGTATTATGTACCGTAGAGAGAATGTGAACGTAACTATAGCAGACGAACATGGATGGATCTTTTGGCGTCAAAGAGAGAAGAAGGAACGAAGGAGAGTGCTTTGGGTTTGGGGACGGAGTTCAAACGACAATAATTCCAATCGACATCAATTATCTCTGATCCATAATGCTAATTAACGCAATTAAACAGCATCGTTTGAGCTACCGAACCACGTCCGGGTACACACCACACCATCTTTTGCGCGTCCCCAGCCTGCGAGCCACTGACCCTCGGTTCACACAATCGCTGAAAATCCCTTGGATTCTCCGTTCGAGCTTCACGCGAAAACAGAGCGCATGGTCTCGTGCTCTGGTGCCTAAATGGCCAGCGATGAGCAAAGGCCGGCGCGCGGGTTGGCACGCACAAAACAGCCGCATCGTGTCATTAGCCGATACTGATTCCGTTGGAGGTGGGATTGTGAAAGGATCCGGTCTATATACATCGTGCAAGAAAATGTTTCATTCCTGCGTGCTCTGGCACGGCCAGCTGCGGCCATCATGCGGCAGTAGTGGCAGATTTACGGAGTGCTGGGTGCACGGTAGTACCCCTTGTAGCTCAAGAACCCCTGTCTAACAATTCATGCCAATCTCCAGCAATATTTAGCTGGATACCTGAATTCAGTTTGGCTTAGTCCATGTTAAATTTCGTTCAATCTAAACAGACAGCAGGCATTGTCCCCATGTTGCTTGCTATAGAATTGCTGTATGCATGCAATAGAATTATGATGACACAAGCCGTGCAATGAAGACATATAAAGCTTATGATACTAGTTATATGTTCCTATGAGTTTCAAATTTTCAAAATGCTTTAGTTTTTTTTTTAGAAATCAAAATGCTGTATTTTGAAACCGAGATCAAATCAAAATCAATTTTTCTTTATTTTAACATTTCTCAAATTACAGCCCCCATGCCCTAATTCCGCTGAATTCACATTAGCTAAAATCTTGCCAATTTCAGTCAGCTAGCGGGATGGGTGGCACTTTTGTGCAACTAGTATTAACAATATTGTATAATTTATAAACTTAAATATATACAGATATTTCATATCAAGGCCATTTTGTTCTAAATGTTTTTAGTGGCACTTGTGGTTAATTATTAAAACATGTGGGTGGTCTTTAGACTAATGTTTTCATAATAACGGTGGTGCTATTTTATTATATTTTCTCCGATAAATGTGTTGGCTTATTTTATTTGTCAAATATTAATTTAATAAATTAACATGGAGGGAATTAAAGAAAAAATATAGTGCATGAGAGGAATCTAGTATCAAAGTAACTGGACCTGAGTCCTCGATATAATTTTGCATTAAGAAAAGGTACATGGAGAATTGCAGATGATATAGCACTGCTTTTTTGTCTACTCATGGAAAGTTTAAGTCTCAAGCCGTTCTCTAATCTCATCAATAATGGATGGGAAACTCTGTATCAGCCGGGAGTAGCCCTCCGTCAACACCGCCTTCTTGAAGTTCTTCTCCACCATGAAGAAGTTCATGCACCTGCTCTTTAACTCCGAGCAGTTGTATGTTTCAGCACAACCCAACATCGTCGCTACATTTTCGACCGATATACGGTCAAATAACTTCTAGGCGCATATGAGCTTCAGCCTGTCGAGGTGGTACATGTCTGCCGCTGCAAGCAGATTCTGCAACAACTCGAGTGCCGAAGAGCTGCTCTCGAGCTCGTTGTCAGCTGGCAGCGCATCCGTGTAGATGAACCGGAGCAGAGCTTGGAAAGTCACCGGCAGCATGTCGTGCAGCGTGATGCAGTCCATCTTTGCCTCCGCCATGGAGCCGAGGAGCTGCGCCTTGAAGACCGGAGAGCGGGCGGTGAGGACGGCCCGGTGGGCGTGGAACGTCTTGCCGCCGACGAAGAAGGAAACGTCGGAACCGTCAGTGCAATCCAGCAGGTTGCCAAGATGGTTCCCCAGGTCTGAGGCTGGCACGGATATACAAGAGTCGTCATCAGGAAAAATTGTGATCCCACATATGAATTTTATGAATCCATCGACAAGGTGCAAACTCGTCTCCAGCAAGCTTTGCTTCATAAAGTTTTCGAACATCCTTCCCACTGGTTTGGTGTCATCAGGTCTGTAGGTGAAGATGGCTTGGAATGTCGACCATTATTAGCAAGGAACACTAACGGCGTGCCGTCTGTTCCCATCACAAAGGCCGGGAATGATTTCGTTGGTGCAGATGGGATCGTGAAACATACGAACTGGTCTATATAAATTGTGCAAGAAGGTGTTACATTCCTGCGTGCTCCGGCACGGCCAGTGTCCACCAAGCGTCACCTGGTGACGCCCGCATGAAGGGGTGTTGGGTGCGCGATAGTACCCTGCAGGCCGTAGTTTTTTTTTTTTTTTTTTTTTTTTTTTTTTTTTTTTTTTTTTTTTTTTTTGCGAATGGATGAGCTTTAAAGGACTAAGTAATGTCAATACAACCCGACTCGACGCCGCCGGCCAAAGTAGCAGGGGGCACACGTTCGCGATCAACATGATCACGTACAGACTCTGGACACGAATTAAAGAAAACACAACTTTGATGCAACCAAACTGCTAATTGTGCAAGCTCATGCCCAACTTTATTTTGCTCCCTCCCGACCTTCTTCACACCAAACCTCGAAGGTGAGCCCCTTTGCTTGTGGGAGGAGGAGGGTGCAGCTAGGGCAGGAGGGGGAGGCACAGGCGCAGGGAGAGAGGGAGAGAGGTGGCGGCGGCAAGAGAGAGAGAGAGAGAGAGAGGGTTGAACCCTTACTTCTTTCTTGATTCTTCAGATTACAAGCCCTCATGTATATATGAGGGTGGACAACTTGACCTCCAAGCAACTCTAACTTAACTCCCAATCCAACGAGACTCCAATCCTAATCCGATACGATTCTCTCTTTCCTAATTTTTAAAGACTCCTTCCTAACTTAAACAATTCCTTTCCTAACTCAATATGAAGAATCCTAACCGAAGACGACTTTTCTTTAGCCACTTTTGGCAGGTGGAGCCGCAGCCCCACCTTGCCGCCCTCCTGGCGGCGCACCAAGGGCGGCGGCAGCCCTCACGCGTTGGGCTGCCGCGCCAGGGCTGGGCTGGGCCCACTTGCCCATGCTCATTACATCTCCTCCGCCATTGAATTCCAGCGCGTCCTCACGCTGGGAAGCCTGCCAGCCTGGTCCGAAGTGAAGAGTTGATGAAGAGGACGAAGAGCGAAGACCAATGTCGACGATCACCATGCCAAGCACCATATCGTCGAGCAAGTTGCGACGAGTACGGTCGACGCGAAACTCGAAGAAGTAGCGGAGGGATCCAATGAATCCGGCGTTGACGAAGGTGTGTGAGGAGGGACGATGGTCGCATCCCCTCACAGCCGGCGTCCCAGGCGCCAAAGGAAATAATGCCCTCGGTGCGCCCATGTCGATGGCGAACTCCGAGCCTGGTAGGGGCGGCATGGGGAAGTGGTGATACTCGAGCTCGTCGCCGGTTGGCAGCAAGTGACCATCCAAGAACACCACAAAGGTGCTACTCGGACGGGGTCGGCGCCTCGTCAAATCCATAGCATGACCAAAGAGAATGCGATAATCTGTAGCAGCAAGAGACACATCCACCATACCCAACGAAGTTGTAAAAGCAACCCCATTAATGAGAAGGAACTCGCAACCGGATATATCAGCAAACCTGACGTTGAGACTCATCATAGAAGATTGGGGCTGTTCTTGAAGAAGAAGCACCGTCGCTGGAAAGCAACGGTCAGCACGTATGGCCGCCGTCTTGTGTAGACCAACGGCCAGCTGCCGAAGGTAGAGCTCCTCTCCATGATGCATGAGAGTGTTGATGAAGCGGAGGAGCATCGATGATGAGGCGGAGAGGTAGAGGCGGTCGTCGAAGAAGATCAACCCCTCACGCAATGCCCAAGCGCGAGGTGCCTCTCCCGCCGCAATATGAGGAAAGAGCGCGCCGAGCTCCTCATCTCGTCCCATCTCGCGGCGAGGTCGGTGTAGATGCCGCAAGTGACATCGATGATGTCAAAGATGTCATGAACTTGTTGCGGTCCTCCCATGATCGCCAAGGCCGCCTGTGGAGGCGGCAGGGCGGGCGCCACCCCAGCCATAGGCGCGGGTTGGGGCGGCTCCAGCCAAGGTGCGTCGTCGTCGTCATCGTGAGCAAGAGGAGGAGATCCAATGCCAATCAATAGACGATGCTGACCTTGGAGGAAGATGCTCATCGATAGCACGCTGAAGTCCCATGCAATCGTCCCAAGAGATGCCAACCAAGGCGTCCCAAGAACGAGGTTGACGCCGTTGGAAAGGTCGGCGGTGAAGACGTCGATGGTGTGCGTGTCCTCGCGAAGCACAAGAGGGATGCCATGGCATAGGCCCCTGCTGACGATGCGATCACCCGACGCCAAGGTGACGCCCAAGTTGACGCGCCGAAGTGGAAGGTGCAGCATGTTGGTGAGCGGAAGGTCGATGAAGTTGTGCAAAGCGCCAGTGTCCACCAGGATGGAGATCCGCTCGTTGAGGAGGTAGCCATGGAGAATTTCTCGATTCAATAGAAGCCCAAAGAGGCACATATGGTACCCAAATAAGGATAGGATAGATATGTCAAAAGCAGGTCTGATTACACCTATTCCTAATTCTAAATAGAATGTAAGGACGTAGCATGGGGCGCCAACCGTCGCCCATCATGACCATGAGGGACCCCTCGCCCTCGAAGTCGATCAAATCATTGAGCACCTCAATGTAGAAGAGGTGCTAGCAGCGATGACCCTTGAAGAATTTTTCGTCGCAATTGAAGCAGAGGTTTTGGCGGCGACGTTCGGCCATCTCATCGGGTGTCAACCGCTTCACCATGCGGTTGGGGGAGGAAGGAGCAGCAGCGGCGCCACCTCCTGCGGCGTCCTCCATGGTGGTGTTCGCCGTGGCGCCCATTGGCGCCTTGGGCGCCGTAGTCGAAGAAGCGGGGCGTGAAGACGATGTCGAGCATGATGTCGTCCGTGGCTGCTGCTGCGCGTGCTCGGCGAGGATTAGCGCGCGCTTCTCATAAGCGTGCGCAAGGCTCATGGCTTGCTCCATGTCAGCGGGTCGAGCGAGCTCCACCTCCGTCTTCAAAGGCTCCTGTAAACCGGCAATATATATGTTTACCTGCTGCTGTTCATGAAGGTCTCCTGCACGGGCGATGAGAGCGAGGAACTGCTCGGTGTAGTCGTCCACGGTTCCCGTCCGCCGAAGAGTAGCTAGCTCGCCGAGGGGGTTGGCGCGTGTAGGAGGGCCGAAGCACTCATTCACGCGACGAGAGAATGAAGTCCACGTCATCGCCGACTGCTCCTTGCTGAGGCGCATGTACCACTGACGGGCGCCTCCCGGCATGTGGTAGGAGGCGTACCAGACGCGCTCGTTGTCGGGGATGGCCTGCCCGACAAAGAACTGCTCACAAGTCACAACGGTTGATCCATGGCAGCGGATCGTCCTTGCCGTCGAACGTGGGAAAAGATAGCTTGTGATAGCTTATCACGGTGTGGTTGTCGGGGCGCGAGGCTGATGTAGAGCCCCCAACAACAAGGCCGGCTGTCGGCGGAGGATGAGGAGCTTGAACGGAGTCGACGGCGTGTTGCGCGATGTCGGCGACGAAGTCCCCCGTGGCGGGGATGTTGGCCGCCGCGTAGATGTTCACGACCGCCTCACGAGCAGCACGGATGGCGGCGTTGCGGCGTGCGGCCTCCTCCTGGGCGCGCCGATCCTCGTCGGAGAGAGCGGAGGCCGTCGGAGGGGGCGTCCCACTGGCGACGGTGCCCGTAGATCCCATCATCCCAGCGAGCTTTTGGATGGTGTTCTCGAGGGAGGCGATCTTGTCCTTGACGTCGAGGTTGTCCAGCTTGGTTTTGACCTCCTTGTAATTGATGGTCATGCTGTCGCGGAACGCGTTGAAGGTGCTCCAAAACGCCTTGATGTCGCCGGCCTCGGCGGCGGCGACGTCTTTGGCGGCAGCATCGGCATCTCCCTTCGTCATTGGCGTGGCTGAGGATCAACCGGTCTCTGGATACCAGTTGTTATGATCAAAGGGGTTGCTGCCCCTTTGCTTGTGGGAGGAGGAGGGTGCGGCTAGGGCAGGAGGGGGAGGCCCAGGCGCAGGGAGAGAGGAAGAGAGGTGGCGGCGGCAAGAGAGAGAGAGAGAGAGTGTTGAACCCTTACTTCTTTCTTGATTCTTCAGATTACAAGCCCTCACGTATATATGAGGGTGGACAACTTGACCTCCAAGCAACTCTAACTTGACTCCCAATCCAACTAGACTCCAATCCTAATCCGAGACGATTCTCTCTTTCCTAATCTTTAAAGACTCCTTCCTAACTTAAACAATTCCTTTCCTTACTCAATCTGAAGAATCCTAACCGAAGACGACTTTCCTTTAGCCACTTTTGGCAGGTGGAGCCGCAGCCCCACCTTGCCGCCCTCCTGGCGGTGCCCCAAGGGCGGCGGCGGCCCTGGCGCGTTGGGCTGCCGCGCCCGGGCTGGGCTGGGCCCACTGGCCCATGCTCATTACAGTGCTGTTCTTCTTCTTTAGCTTCGTTTATTAGAGGAGCCACTAGCGATCTACCACTCTCGCTTGCCCGGAGCAAATGTACAGCAGAAGCACAATCCGTCTCCAAAATGAACTCTCGGTCATCCCAGCGAGCAGCCAGTTTGATTCCTTCTAAGCATGCCGTAATCTCCACCTCCTCTGCATCCCTGCAATAGAAGAGGATACGCCATGCAGTGAGCAATGGCGACCCTGTATTGTCTCTGATGACAACACCAACAGCAGCTGCACTTGAGCTTTCCATAAAAGCACCATCGACATTAATTTTTAGCACATTTTTATCTGGTGGAACCCATCTTTTGTCGGTTGTGATAGCTCTTGGCATCGAACACAACTTTTGACTAAACAGGCTTTTCTTCCCTTTGTCATCCGGCACAGGCTCTTGTTGCCGTATTTGGAGCAATGCCGCCATGTATCTCTTCAGGAATTCGACTGAATCTCCAATAGAAATTTTCTCCCCAGCCTGTAGCACACCATTCGTCACATTCCACACTCTCCATAGGACCATGAGCAGATTTGCATTGATTTCCGCCGAGTGCCTGTCTAGAATCATTAACAACCAATCCGGGCCTGTGTTCTGAAAATTAGTCTCAGAAGGTAGATCCCAACATTCAGTCATGGCCTGTCTAAGAGCTACTGCGTGAGGACAGCGAATCACAGCATGGAAACAGTCTTCATATTGATCTCCACACAGCAAGCAATCTGCTTGTTTTTCAAGGTGGCGATGCAACTTATTTGCTCTAGACGGTAAGCCATTATTCACTAGCTTCCAGCCAAACACTTTGACTTTCGAGCGTACATTGATTTTCCAAAACTTATTCCAAATGCCACGTTCTCCTTCAGGAGCTGTGCTACTACCTTCAACACCAGTTCCATGGTGTATATGCATTCCCAGTCTGTATGCAGGCTGTAGTCCAAGCATTCCAATCTAATTTATGCTAATCTCAACCATTTTTAAGTTAGATACTCAGTTTGCCATAATCCATGTTAAATTTAATTCAATCCAAACAGTCGGCACATCAGGCATTGCAAATTTGGCTCCGAAGTAAGTGTTCCATCCCTGCCCGGAGAAAAAGGTAAAACTGATTATATCGGCCATATATGAATACGAATTTCAAAATGTTGTAGTTTTTTTTTAAGAATCAAAATTCTGAAGTATGAAACCAAGAATCATATCAAATCCAATTGCAGCCTTCTGTTCCTTGTGATGAGAGCTAACCCGCTTGCATGTATTCAAAAAATCATTTTCTCTAACTCAAGTTGTTGCAAGAAAAATACTTTTGGGTATATTATAAAACTTTCTTTTTTAAAAGTTTCATTGCGCGAGTTTATCAATATTTTCTTGCACAACTGAGTGTCTAAGTGTCTGAGTTTAACTAGCTGGTCATTGATATCAATATTGCCAAGAGAATATCAATGTCCGAGTCACGGGTATGTGAATCTCATGTTTTTCATGTCTAAGGTAGGAATTTTGTTAAATCACCTTTTTACTCACATTTTTAAAATCACCCAAGCATTTTAATTAGTTATTCTGGTATTTTCTTGATGGGAGCAGTTTATGTCTATAACTATTTTCCTAAAATATACAATCAACATGATTCTTATTGGTTGAAAAAACTAAAGAATTACAACCATTTGAATAGACTATAATAAATTGGACACATGGTTTAGAGAATATAAACATTCAATGTTGGTTTGATCGTACTTTAATTAGTGTGTCGTGTAAATCCCACTAGTTTTTTATAAAATGTAATATTGTTAAATCCTCGTACCAGAACGAACATAGTAATATATGTTATTCAGTCAGTTAGTGTATCTGATCACTTGAGTTCTCGATCTTCTGTCGCGGCACAATACCAAACTTGACGCAAAACATTGCCATGGTTTGCATTGCTTCCAAATTTTGTCGCTAGTCCTATAATTTTTTTTTGTCGCTAGAAACATTGGTGTAGAAATCTCATGATCTTTTTGAAAAAAATTCTTTTTAGCAAAATGACTTTTTATTCAAAAGGAAAAGCGATGCGGATCAAAGTTTGTTTCGGTACCAGCACTGAGTAACACCTGTTATTTTGTTCAGCGGAGAGGACCCGAATTCTCTGTTCTGGAATGGTACAAATGTATTCTAAAAAAGGAACGACACAAATGCCAAAATAAAAAGTGCAAAACGTTGCCATGGATTTGCATTGTAATATGGATTAATTAAGGACATGCACATGTAGAACAATTGTAACACCCTATGTTTTGCCCATTATGAAAGATCACTAAAAATTTGAACTTTTTCAAATTTGAACAAAATTCAATCAAAGTAGAAGTCAATTCCATGCCAAATTCAAAATTTTGAATTTTAAATGTGCATCAAACACCACTGTGTGCATATTTGGAATTTTCTGATTTTATTTATGTGTTCATTTGGTTTTGATCCTTTTTCAAATTTGAAACCCATTCAAATTTGAATATCTGAAAATCCTGGAAAAGTTTAAACCATTTCTTCCCTCCTGGGCCGCCCCTCTCTCTCCTTCCTTTCCCCGGCCCGCTTCCCTTTTTCTTTTCCCGCGCGCCCGCCGCAGCCCAGCTTCTCCTCCGGCCCAGCAGCAGCCCGGCCTGCCATCCCGCGCCGAGCCACTGACAGGTGGCCCCTACCTGTCAGTGTCGTCCCTCACCTCTGGCAACGGCGCAGCACGCCCATGCCGGCCGTCCCGCCTCGTCGCGTCGCGCTATAGCTCCGCCGCGTCACGCCCGCGTAAGCGCCCTCGCCTCGTCCCGTCGCCCCGTCCTGTCGGCCAAACTCTGCAGCAACGCGCCCATCCTCTCCGCGCGGACCAGCGACCAAGACTCCCCAAGACCGGCGAGCCTCCATTCCTCGACGTCAGCTTCGCTCAGCCGCTCTCGTCGCGTCTCGTCCGTAGCCTCACGCCCTCGTCATCACGCGCATGGGCGTCGTCCTTCCTCTGGCGCGCCATCGCGTCGCATTGAAGCGCCGACGACCCAGGACCGGCGACCACCGCGTGACCACGCCCAACGGCTCGCTCCGCGGCCGCCTTTAAAAGCCGCGAAGCCCCGCGCAGCATCCCTCCTCTCTCTCCTGCGCTCAATTCACCTCCGCTGCCACCGAGAAGCCCCAATTCCAGCTTTCCCCCACCGTCACCTCCAATTCCGGCGGCCACTCCGACGAGCCCTCCGCAGCCAACCAGTTGTTCACACTCCCCTTTTCTTCTTCCGCTGGCCTCCTCAGGAACTCCCTAACCCTCTCCTGCCTGCCATTTTTGCAGTTGGAGCGAGGAACATGGAGTTCGCCGGGAGCTAGGGTTCCGGCCACCGTGCACTCGTCGACGTCACGCCTCCGGCCACCTCAGACTCCACCAGGCCCACCGTGAGCACCCCCACTCTCTCCTCTTCCTCTTGCGCGCTCCAATCCCTAACCCGTAGCTAGCATTTTAGCTCCGCACCGAGCGCAGCCTCTCGCCGCCGCGCGGCCTCGCCACCGGCAGGCTTCCCGGCCGTGCCCCGCCGCGCTGGGGTGCGCGTTGCACTCCCCGCGCTCCCGCGCACGCGCACGGCCGCACAAACACGCGCAGAACCGCGCGCCCGCGCCCTTCCCCTCGCGCGCAGCCGCGCCGCCGCACTCCGGCGAGCGCGCGCCGCCGTCTCGAAGCCCCGCGACGTCACCGTCAAGCACCCACAGCTCCGCCTTCGCGCGACGATTCCCTAGGTGCCCGTGGCTTCGCCCCTGGCGCCCTGTAGCTGCCACCCAGGGGGTTTCCGGTGAGGCGCCGCCGCGCGCGCGCACTGCTCCGGCGCACCCCGGCCGCGCTGCGTCGGCATCCGACGTGGCGTGCCACGTCAGCGCCCGGGCCCACGGAGACCCGGTCTCCTCCGCCCTGTCAGCGCCCCGTCAGCGAGCGTCCATGGGCGCGGTGCACCGTGGACCGCCCTCTCATGCCACCTCCGGTCCACAGCCCTGTGGACCTAGTCCACGGAACAGTACCGTACAGTGGACCTGGCCCCCATGCCCCACTTGTCAGCCACACAGTCTCTGGGAAATTACTAGATCCACACGTAGAGTGTACCCAAGAAGCTATTTCAAGCACTTTCCTTTATCAGAAAAATTCCATAAAATTCCTAAAAATACTAGATTATTTCCTAATCATTTTGCAACACTTGTTTACTCCATGATAATTAGGATTATGTCTATGATTAATTACTTAGCTTAATCCTAATTATTTCCTATGTTGCAAACTTATAGAATCTATATCTTTTTCGTCCTAGCTCCGATTCGGGTGAATCTTTCACCAAAATTCGTCTAAAATCATGAGCTATTCGTTGTTACCAAAGACCTTTGTTGTTAGTCTCTTTTTGGTCTTCGTTTGGATTTACTTGCTTGTTAGCTTAATTGTTTGATCGTTAGATTAATTCGATCAATAGAGGAGCAAGTCTTCGAGGAAGGAGCGGAGGATCCGGATTACGAGGACTTAGAAGAAGAAGACTTTGGTGAAGGCAAGTTCTAACCCCTTTGGTCATATTGATCCCATGTTTGCAAATAGTCCTATTTAGAGCCTGTTTTGGGAAATAACTGTGCATGATATTTAAACATGCTTTAAATGCTAGATGATCCTATGCTGATGATTGCCATACCTTGTTAATTGTTCATCCACTGCCTTGTTAGCCCTAGGATTCACTGTCATTAAATTCCTTAATGATATGTTGATATGCTATGCTGCTTAGGACTTATTACATGTGTACTTAATTAATCTTGCTATACATACTTTTGGCGTAAAATGGTGTGTGTTTGGAGGAGTGTGTGTGAATATGAAATGTGGGATGGTACTATATACTAGTGATAATTGAACCCATAGTGGGGTACTTCTGGCGGGAGCAGGCGAGGTAGTCCTCAGTGGGGAGGCCTATCTTTGGGATGCGATTACTCCTTTGAGGATAGCTATTGAAGATGCTTGCTTCGGTCATATAAGGACCGGTTCATGTGCCGCCTTGCCTAGCACTTTTCGTACAACCACATGCCTTGAATGGGAAAGGTTTGGAACCACACCCTACTATAGTGTTCACCCGGTACCCACCTGGAGGGCAGGAGTTGCGGCGGAAGCCAGGAGAAGACTCGACATGGCAGGTGTCGGGATCCGGCGTATGGTGATATTTCAGGCCTTTCTACATGATAATGGTGATATTGTGAAGCCCCTGGTCGCAGTATTTCCGTGGTGGTGCCGCGGTGACACCAAGTAGGTACGGGACCATTAGTGTGTCTGTCCGATCCATGACGATGGGGAGGGCTGACATGCCTTATGGGGAATTGTGTACAACCTCTGCAGAGTTACAAATCTATCATGATAGCCGTGTTCCACGGTAATGGGCAACGCGAAAGCTTGTGCCACACAATGATTAGTATAATGGCGTGAGTAACCTCCTTGGTGTGTTTTTGGAATACTCCGGTGTGGAACCGTGTGCCTTCGGGATTCCGAACACTAGAACCTTGGTCTATCTTCTCTTATTTTCTCCGAAGAATCTCCCAACAATAAAAGGGACCTTGACTTGACGAGTCAAAATTTGTCATTACTATCTGACCA
Source organism: Eragrostis curvula (assembly GCA_007726485.1). NCBI lineage: Eukaryota > Viridiplantae > Streptophyta > Magnoliopsida > Poales > Poaceae > Eragrostis > Eragrostis curvula. The sequence goes on along the minus strand of RWGY01000051.1, from coordinate 4,730,489 downwards.
ATCTGACAGAATCTTCAGCGTGCATCACCTCGTCTTCCTGTACTTTTGGAAACTTGCAAAATAATTATTTTCCCACTTGACCTTTCGAGTAACTGAAACGCCGCCCCTCAAGGCTATAAATCCGGGGGTCCGGCTGCTCCAAACATCATCTTCTCCACCAGTTCCACCATGGGGCGCAAGAGATGCGTCAACCCTAGGTTTTCCCAATGGCTCAACACCAGTTTCACAGGCGCGTCCGGTTCTTCTTCCTCTACTCCCTCCAACGAGAGCCCCTCCGCCTCCTCCTCCAACCCGGTCCTTGAATCTAACGTGAGGGGCACCCATATCTCCTCTCGTGTGCCCCTTATCAACAGCGCAAGCGGTGGGGGCACAGAGAACACTTCCTCCGGTGTCGTCGGGGCCCCTTCTGAGGACGTTGATGAGCGGCGGAATTAGGGATACGAGGTATCCCCATGCTGCTCACACCTGAGCCCTGCGTCTCCCTCACCCTTATCTTCAACCTTTCTGTTAGGGTCAGGTGCTTCCCAAAGCTTCAGATATAACTTAGATCTTGTAATAGGACATTCGGATTAATGAATAAAAAGCTGCCTTCAATCCTAAATGTATATGTGTGTTTAATCTCATCTTCGTATTTTTGCAATGCTTTATGTCTTCTGAGAATGTCTCTTCTATAAGTAAATCCTTCGGGAAATAACCTCTTCGCAATATAACCTCAATAATAAAATAATCCCTTCAGAGAATATCCTCTTCAGGAAATACTGCTTCAACAATCAACTCTCTTTGGAGAACAACTCTCTTCGGAGAATACACTTCTTCGGAGAACAACAATCTTCAGAGAACAACAATCTTCAGAGAATGACGTAATTTCCGGTGGCAATAATTTTATGCACACTTAACGAAAATATTTTCAAATTTGCCATAACAAATCCCTCAAATCTTGGCAACAAAACCGAATAATTTTCAAAATACCAGGAATGTCGCGCATTTATCAGGCAGGGTTACCTTCTCTGAGAAGCCAAACAGTTGCGAGAGCCCATAAAACCCCATCGCCACAGTCGTCTTCCTCATTCCGCATCACATTTGCTGCCGCTTAAACCCTAGCTTCACTTCCTCCGCGCGCAAACCCTAGATTGATCCTCATGGCCTCCAATTCACCCGATAGGGCCGCCGCCGCTGCTCATCAAGATCCTGAGCAACAAGATGACTCCACCAGCTCCACCGGCTCCCCAACCAAAGCCCAGTGGATGATGGCCGCCGGCGAGATTCCAGAGTCCATAGATCACTGGAAGCCCGGGGAGATCGATGAAGCATACATCAAGGAGCTGCAGAAGACCGAAATCCCGGGATTTGAATCCCATATGATTTGTGGCTTCAATCTTCCTCCTTCCAAATTTCTTTAGCGTGTTTGCAAGTTCTACAAGATAGAACTTATTCATCTGAAACCCCAAGCCGTTGCCTTGTTGAGTCTTTTCTCCACCCTCTGTGAATGTTGGCTGGGTACTGCTCCTTCTCTTGATTTGTGGCGGGTTTACCATGAACCTTGCTACTATTCTACCGGCTTAGTGGGTTGTGTGTCCTTCAATCGCCGAAGGAATATTATATATCCCCCTTTTGCCTACCGACGGTCTTGGAGTGGCTACCGGTGGAAATACTTCCTCATGGACGACTCCGAGAAGCACGACATCAAAGGCAGAGGAGTGCTACCTTATCACCAGAGATGGATCAAAGCTGCACCAGTCAGGGATGAGCGGCTCAAGCGGATGGTTGCCAAAGTTATTGAGCTGGTCACCCAAGGACTGAGGGGTGAACACATCGTGGAGGAATATGTCCGCAGGTGTTTCTTCCCCCTTCAGCATCGGGAGCCCCTAGCCATGTTCGGAGATGGGCCTCGAAACCCGAAGTGGCTTCCTTCCGAAGGTTAAAGTCTGAACCTTGTTTTCATCTTCACATCTTTATCTTGATAAATCATCTTTTCTTACTGTCTTGAATCTTCTTATAGTCAACAAAATACCTGAATGGGAGGTCAAGAGGCGCGTTTGGAGCATTCTCGAGTCTGAGCTGCAGCCCAAGCCCGAAGGCTTCCCGGAACCATACAGCGCCACGAACCCAGCTACTGAGGTACGTATCTTCATATTTGCTCTGTTATCTTGTCATGTGAATCACTTAACACTTCTTGTGCTTCTAGGACATGTTCAGACCTGATCCTTCTGAAGGGTGCTGGACAGCAGTAGCAGTGAGAAGGAACCCAGCGAAGCTCAAAAGAAGAGCTTGGCCGAAGCATTTGCGGACGACATCCTCACTGTCCCCGAAGGCCAGGTTAGAATTAGTCCTTCAATCTTGATATCTTCAATTCATCTTGACTTCGTCTAATTATCTTTGTACATTTATCTCCAGGACTATGATGTAGATCATCAGAGTTTGGAAGAGAAGGTGGCAACCGTAAAGGCCACACTGATGTCCAACGTGCCTCCAAAGCCTCCTGCTCCGAAGTCTTCATCTCCCCCGAAGTCTCGAGCCTATCGGAAGACTCGATCGTCCAAGCCCAGCACTTCGGGAGAAGTTGCTGTGCCGCAGATGCAGCCGCTCCGTCAGAGAAAGAGGAGAGGTCGAACCCCGCTGCTTGCTCCCGTGCCTCCTTTAGTAGAATCTCCCCCAGAACTGCCAGCTACTTGAGGCACCGCTGATCCCGGCAACCAGGTACCTTTATCAATTGTGTTTGGTACCCTCTTCAGCGGATTCTCGCGCATTTCTCAAATTCGTGCATCCCAGGATCAAAAGAAGCCAGGTGCCAAGAGGCGTCGGGTACTAGCTGGAGGAGCTGAAGATGTGGCTGCCGGATCTGAAGATGTAGATGCAGCCACAATAATTGTATCATCGTTGCCGGCAGTCACATTGCCTTCGGGTCCTTCTCCAGGGCCCACAATGTTTAGCAAGTGTTGGTATTTCTTACGGTCACAGGTAAATCCGCAAGCGCACGGAGAATACCGTTGTAGCACTTCACCCGTGAGTATTCAAGGGTATCGTATTTTCCACAGGGAAGGCGGTGGTTTACGAGATAGCAATGTTCATAATCATATAACTAATAAAGTACCAAGGTCTAAACAGGGGTAAGGATAATAATAAGGTAGGGGTAGTGTGACAACACAACCAGAGTAATCCAATCTAACACTAGAACTAAGCCTAGGCTAAGCAGGGTTAAGAAGAGAGCCGAGATGGGTCCTTATGTACTTCTTATATTCCTGCTCATGCAACACATACAAGTCTAAGCTCTATGTCAACCTGGAACAAGGGGGGTAACCAGCAGGGCTGTCACCACCTACCGGCATTCCTTCTACCAGGCAATCAAGGCTATCTACCGTAGAACAAAGAGGATTAGGCACAGCAGGGCTGTCACCACCTACCGGCAACCCTCTACCAGGACACGTGACACTAGGGCTATTAAGTCCCTATGCCAGTCCTAGGGTCACGTGACAGCAAGGCAATTAAGTCCTTGCTGCCAGACCTTCTCTTGTTCAAGCAGACAACCAAACACCCAAAGCTGTTTATCAACCTAAGCACCATGCTCACATTGCTAAACAGTACTCTCGATTCCCACGGGACTTTGACCCTTCGGATCATCAAGTCGGGAATAAGAGTACACCTAATCCTGACCCGACGGATCAACAGATCAAGTGCTAGAACATGCATGACTTTGACCCTACGGATCATCAAGTCAATGGGTGAGACATGCGTAACTCTAACCCTGCGGATTAACAAGCTACGATCTATATCGCACATAACTCTAACCCTACGGATTAACAAGTCATGGGCCCGAACATGTCTCACCACTTCATGCATGAATCGAGTGTAAGGACATAAACGAATGAATAAAGACATGTCAAGCATGAAGCAACCAATCATGACTAGATAACAACCACATAGAAAGCACATGGCTATCATACTAGTACAATCATAAGGCATGAGGAATAAAGAAGATAATTCTATTGGGGTGGACCTTGATACTTATTTAATATGAGATGAACGACGAACGAACGATGAATGAACAACGAACGAACGATATATTATTAGCAAGTATCCTCAAGATACAAGATTGGGCTAAGTCCTAGCAAAGGGAGGACAGCCCTCTCCTCTACCAAACTCTCCCCTCTACTCCTCTACAGCCTAGAGACTAGTCTAATGCTAGAGAATGGATTCCTCTTGGTGTCAATGTGTGTTGTCTTGTTTCTTGAGAGGAGGGGGGTACCCCTTATTATATAGCCTCCAAGGTCGGTGGAATTGAGTCGGTTCCGCGAGGTGGTATCATTGATTGCAGGGGGAACCGACATTGCAACGTCGGTTGCGAACCGCCATAGAAGAGTGGGCCTCAATGGGCTTTAGGGGGGGTCGGCCGACCCAGCCAGGGGGGGTCGGCCGACCTGTGGCTGGCCCCACCTAGGCTGGGCCTTGGCAGGCGGCCTCCCCTCTGTTTCTTGACCTTGTTCCCGAGTGCTATGGGTAGACTTGAGTGTTTCTCTCGGTTATTGGGCCCTTGGAAGATATCTTTATTCCGGGAAAAACTGTGTTTCCAGGATTTGGAGTTTTGGGCCTCTTTTCCCTCGGGTTTGTATAGGATTCATCTTGATTGCACCTGCACCCATAAATTCACCAACACTCGTGGAAATCGTTAGTAATAAACTCCTACCACTATGTTTGGTGTTTACTTAGATTCTATTTGTGCAGGTATTTGACGGTCAAAATCGTGCCGTAACGACCGTCAACAAGACCCCCACACTTGAGCCTTTGCTCGTCCTCGAGTGAAGGTGGAAGATTAAGATAAAACACGACTTCCAATGGTATGATGCTAGCATACAAGTTATTCCAAGCCATACCTGTTCCTGTGAACTTTTGATGTGTCTACCATGTCATCTTGGGCGGTTGAGGAATGGAACGGTCTTGATTCAAATCATCATAACTCCCTCTGCTGAGTAACTTGGGTTTTTGATAGATTTTCAAAGTAAAAACATAGCTCATACTCCTCAAATGATCACTCTCAAATCGCTCAATGTGTATGGTTCCTTACCAAGGCATTGGATTTGCCTCTTTTCATCCTACTTCTACAAAAGGCTTTATGTGGAGCTTGGTAGGGAATGAAAGAGAGGCATACTTGTATCACATATTTTGCCGAACCAAAAGGGTGGATCCATGGAGAATGCAAGTAATACAACCTTGATCAAGATGTGCAAGTGTGTATGAGGGTGGTGTGGTGGAAATTGTACTCCTTTTTGCGTTCCTTCTCTCTTTCTCTTTTTGAATGTTTGAGGAGGACATGGCTATGATTCTTTCTTTCTCTTCTTTTTTTTTTTCAACATTATCACTTCTCTTTTTTTTTCTCATCATGCTCTACTTTGTATGAGCAGGGATTATTCTTTCTTTTGCATAGCCATGTCTCCAATGAAAATTAGAGAGAGAGAAAGGTAACAATGCTTTTGTGGAGTACTTATTTTGGTGGATGGATGGTGGTATTGCTTAACTTCCAGTGTAGAAGTTCAGCATGTGAGGTGGAGTGTACGTGATCTTGATCAAGAGAGTATGACAAGTTTCTCACTAGGGTCACACAATTTTGATAAAGCTCAATGTAATGACAAGCAGCATATGTGTGTAGGTTTTCCAAAGTGATCAACATATGGCTTTGGTAGGAATATAAGATCATCGAGGAGCATAGAGCTATAGATTTTAAATTTTTGCAAGATAAATTCCCAAGCACTCTATGCAGAAGAAGCATGATTCATCTCATCCAACCATATCACATTCACCAACTACTTAGATAAACAAGGGTTCCTATGAGATTGGTGTTCACAAGCAACAGGTGTATGATGCGAGGAATAAAGAGTATGCAGGCCAACCAACTAGAAGCATGTATGTTGAGGGAACAACAAAGTTCATTTTATTCTTGAGTTAAATTTTAGTGATTGACTCAAAAGAATATTTTAACTCATGAATTGGGGAGATGGAGTAGAGAGGATGCGCAAACCGTCGCCTTAGGTGAAGTGGAGGCCAAGTGGACCATGGGATGTTTGATCGAAACAAAGGTTCGACCCAAATTTGTTTTCTTGTCCCGGTGGCTCCACTGTTTTACGTGTCGATTAGTGCGAGGTTGTGCATCATGTTGGTGGGGGAGATCTCGAATGTGTGCGTGATGAAGAACTCGAGAGATCTCCCCCCACACTTGTTCTTGTACCTGCTTTATTTATTCAAAACAAACAAAAACAAAGCGAAGACAAAGAGGACTCTACCGGGGTTAAAGACCGGGGAGCCTAGATTTATTGAATTAAACTCTAGGTGCCTTATGAAAGAAAAGAGAGAAGAAGCACCTAGCTTACTTATTTATTAAATTATTGATTATAGTTTTATAATTTTTATTTTATTTTGACATTTTCAAGGTAGAAGAAAAAGGATATAAGTTGCGATATAAGTTACCTTTGTGGGGGGAGGGAACCTCCCCCCACACTTGTTCTTTGCTCTCGGCCCTTGCTTGGGGGTTGACCCCCAAGTGGTTGTGGTAGTAGGCCATTCAGTCATTTTGGGTTTTTGAGCAGCGTGGCTGTGAAGTGGCGATCTTGTCTTCCATATTTTGCTGCCACTAAGTGTCACAACGGTGGTGGCACTCGCATGGCTGCAATTCTTATTCAGCTCTTGAGAATCCTGCCAGAAACACTACTCCTGCAAGCAATCTTCATCCAACTTGGAGAGGCATGGTTAGCTCTCGGAGCACATACAAACAAGGTCCCGGGTTAGATGACCGGACCTCATTTGTACAGCCGAGGAAGAAAGGCACAAGCAAGTCATGTGGACCAAGATTGAGTGTGACCATGGGTAAGATAATCCTCGTTGATTAAAAACAACTTGGGGCTTAGTGATATGAAAACTCGAAACAATGTAAGCCCCAACTCCATGAATGATATGAGAAAACAACGAGGTGCACTCAAGAAGTCCAAATTGCTTGGAAGGTTCTAACCATTCATGCATTGCATAGGAGGGATTTTGATATTGTTAACCATGGCAAGAGGATTCTAAACTCATTCCTCATACAGATATGTCTATGATTGCTTTGAGGAACACAAGTCATGGCAAGCCAACCATGCATCAAGCACAAGAAGGGATATGATTCATTGCCAAAGAGCATGCTTGTGAAGATCAGGAGTTGTAGGCTCAAAGTCTGACAAGCAATGCTTATGAAAGCCTAGTAGAAAGCAAGGATGTGTGCATGAAGGGTGATACTCCCTATGGAAGAACCGAAGGGTAGTACCATTGCCTAACTACTACAAGGATGCATGGAAAATCATGTGGTAAGTAGGTGGGAGCCATACTCATCCACACGAACAAGAACCATATCACCCTTGGGCTTCCAATTATTAGCAAAGAATGTGGTCATACCTTCGTTGTGCAGAGATTTCGAATTGAAGTTGTAGGCTTGTACCTTCTTTTCGCACACCAAGACAAGGTTGGTGTCGAAGAGGAGTCTTGACGTGTTGTTTTCATCATGGTCCTCCTCCATGGGATCTTCGTGAGGCTCTTCATGCCAATCTTCTCACATTAGGCATGAGCTCAATGGAGGGGGACGAGTATGTGTCACGTCGGGGGTGACTTGTGTTTGAACTTGTCGCCTTCTTCAACATGTTGATGAGCTGATTTTTGGCCTTTATCCTGGCTGCACATAAGAGCAAGAACACAAAAGCGAACTCGAGCACGGGTTACGTTAGTGAAAACCAAATGGATTTCCCGTCGGTTGCCTTTGCAAGGATGTCTTTTTTATCGCAACTCAATTTATTGAACAAATAGAAAAGAAGAGAAAGGGAAATCTTTTTCTTAACTTCGAGACGAAAAGCCAAAAGGGATTGTCTCAAAATTATCTCTCTTTGAGAATGATTTTCGAAAAAAAAGAAAAAGAAGAGTTGGAGACGACTGAAGATCGAAGAAGTTTATTTTTGAAAGACTCCAACTATGCAAATAAGAGAACCAAAGAAAAGAGAAAATCTTTTTCTTAAACTTGAGACAAAACATCGTGGAAAATTGGGGAAATGCGAGAGCAAGAATTTTGTTTTAAGGGTGCTTGAGTACGAAAGGGATGAATTTGAAGAATCCAAACACCCTTGCATCCAAATAAAAAGAAATGAAGTTCAACTTGGTCAACAGCCCCACAATGGCTATATGCTTTAAAGTCAAGGGGGCTGTGCCAAAATTCCATCAAAACTTTTGCTCAAAGCATTTTCCAAAAGGTTGGCTCAAGTTAAATTTTACCAAATTTATTCTCTCAGATTTTTTTTTTTCAAGGAGATCTTGTTCTTGAACTTGGGGCAAACAATGAAAATTCTCGGGAAATGCAAGAGTAAGAATTTTGGAAAAGAGTGCTTGAGTGGAATGAAAAGTGAAGGCACCAAGCACTCTGGAAACAAATATAATGAAATGAAGTCCAATTTTGGTTGACAACCTCATGATGGCTATGTGTTGGAAAGCCAGAGGGAGTTGTGCCAAAAATTCCTCCAAAATTTTGCTCAAAACATTTTCCATAAAAAGATTGCCTCAAACTCATTTTCAAAAATAAAGATTTTTTTTTTTAAAATGCAATGTGGTTTGAAAAATCCCAAACAAAAGTCGGAAAGATTCAAACATGCAAACAATGGAAATGCATGTCGAGGGAGAATTCAAATGCAAAATGATGGGTAAGAATCCAATATGCAAGTGAAATGCATGAATGCAATTGTGGAAATTCAAATATGCATGTGGAAATGGAGATCAAATATGAGATAACTACCAATTTACCTTTGGCAAGGGCATCATCGTTTTAAGTCCAATGAGCAAGACTTCTCTCCATTGCGTTTAGCTTGGCGACTTGGTGCTTGATCCCGGAGATGAGGATGCAAACAACTTCTCGTGTTGGGGTTGTAGCTGTCTTTTCAAAGCACTTGTGCGAAGCCTTCTCCCCTTGTGCTTCCCTTCTAGGGTGATGTTGGAAGGCTTCTCTTTCTGTTGAGGGTGTGGTCTCCACCCCTCACCGATAGCTACCTTCTCAACTAATTTTGTTGCTTCCACGGCGGTAAGTGAGAAGATGCTCCCCTCGGCACGAGAATCAAGATAGTCACGAGCTGGTTGTGTCAACCCGTGGTAGAAATTGATCAATATTGTCCAATCATCCATTCCACGATCAGGGCATGTTGTCAAATAATCTTGAAGTTTCTCCCATGCTTTAGGAATGGATTCTTCTTGTGCTCTCCAAAAGTTTGGAGTCTGTACATGAAGGGCATAGGCTTTGCCTCTTGGAGAGTATTTCTCGAGGAACGCTTCAGAGCAATCATTCCAAGTAGTCGCAACACTTGGGTTGGCATAGAACCATTGTCTTACTTCCCCCACAAGAGAATAGGGAAATAGACGAAGTCGGATGACATCTTGGTTGACTCCCTTGATGGACAAAGTTTTGCAAACCTTCAGGAATTTTCGAAGATGGGTGCTTGCGTCCTCGTTGGCCGTTCCATGGAATGGATTGGCCTGCACCATGTAGATTTGGCTGGCTCTAGGTCTGAAGTTTCCGTCTCCAGTGCTGACGTGTGGCCCAAGTGCCATACGGTCAACAACGGCAGCGGAGTATTCTTGGAACAACTTTTCAGCCATTGGCGTTGAGCTTGATGGTGTGGATGTAGCTGGCTTGACTATCGAGAGTATTCTTGAGGATGGGTGACTCGCGGTTCTGTTCGTCTCAAGATTACTTCTTGATTTTCTGTGTATTGCCTCGATAGGTCAACGACAGAGGTACACTACCCTGTTTTCACATAAAGAGAAAACAAAGCAAAGGTAGACCTATCTAGACAGTGGTAATTAAAAGAAATATAATTATAAACAATGCTAGTGACTCTTCAACCAGTGCCTTCCCTGGCAACGGCGCCAGAAATGCTTGTTGGTATTTCTTACGGTCACAGGTAAATCCGCAAGCGCACGGAGAATACCGTTGTAGCACTTCACCCGTGAGTATTCAAGGGTATCGTATTTTCCACAGGGAAGGCGGTGGTTTACGAGATAGCAATGTTCATAATCATATAACTAATAAAGTACCAAGGTCTAAACAGGGGTAAGGATAATAATAAGGTAGGGGTAGTGTGACAACACAACCAGAGTAATCCAATCTAACACTAGAACTAAGCCTAGGCTAAGCAGGGTTAAGAAGAGAGCCGAGATGGGTCCTTATGTACTTCTTATATTCCTGCTCATGCAACACATACAAGTCTAAGCTCTATGTCAACCTGGAACAAGGGGGGTAACCAGCAGGGCTGTCACCACCTACCGGCATTCCTTCTACCAGGCAATCAAGGCTATCTACCGTAGAACAAAGAGGATTAGGCACAACAGGGCTGTCACCACCTACCGGCAACCCTCTACCAGGACACGTGACACTAGGGCTATTAAGTCCCTATGCCAGTCCTAGGGTCACGTGACAGCAAGGCAATTAAGTCCTTGCTGCCAGACCTTCTCTTGTTCAAGCAGACAACCAAACACCCAAAGCTGTTTATCAACCTAAGCACCATGCTCACATTGCTAAACAGTACTCTCGATTCCCACGGGACTTTGACCCTTCGGATCATCAAGTCGGGAATAAGAGTACACCTAATCCTGACCCGACGGATCAACAGATCAAGTGCTAGAACATGCATGACTTTGACCCTACGGATCATCAAGTCAATGGGTGAGACATGCGTAACTCTAACCCTGCGGATTAACAAGCTACGATCTATATCGCACATAACTCTAACCCTACGGATTAACAAGTCATGGGCCCGAGCATGTCTCACCACTTCATGCATGAATCGAGTGTAAGGACATAAACGAATGAATAAAGACATGTCAAGCATGAAGCAACCAATCATGACTAGATAACAACCACATAGAAAGCACATGGCTATCATACTAGTACAATCATAAGGCATGAGGAATAAAGAAGATAATTCTATTGGGGTGGACCTTGATACTTATTTAATATGAGATGAACGACGAACGAACGATGAATGAACAACGAACGAACGATATATTATTAGCAAGTATCCTCAAGATACAAGATTGGGCTAAGTCCTAGCAAAGGGAGGACAGCCCTCTCCTCTACCAAACTCTCCCCTCTACTCCTCTACAGCCTAGAGACTAGTCTAATGCTAGAGAATGGATTCCTCTTGGTGTCAATGTGTGTTGTCTTGTTTCTTGAGAGGAGGGGGGTACCCCTTATTATATAGCCTCCAAGGTCGGTGGAATTGAGTCGGTTCCGCGAGGTGGTATCATTGATTGCAGGGGGAACCGACATTGCAACGTCGGTTGCGAACCGCCATAGAAGAGTGGGCCTCAATGGGCTTTAGGGGGGGTCGGCCGACCCAGCCAGGGGGGGTCGGCCGACCTGTGGCTGGCCCCACCTAGGCTGGACCTTGGCAGGCGGCCTCCCCTCTGTTTCTTGACCTTGTTCCCGAGTGCTATGGGTAGACTTGAGTGTTTCTCTCGGTTATTGGGCCCTTGGAAGATATCTTTATTCCGGGAAAAACTATGTTTCCAGGATTTGGAGTTTTGGGCCTCTTTTCCCTCGGGTTTGTATAGGATTCATCTTGATTGCACCTGCACCCATAAATTCACCAACACTCGTGGAAATCGTTAGTAATAAACTCCTACCACTATGTTTGGTGTTTACTTAGATTCTATTTGTGCAGGTATTTGACGGTCAAAATCATGCCGTAACGACCGTCAACAGCAAGATCATGGCAGACTTTCAAGCTGCAGAAGCTTGGACTCTGAAAACTTGCAGGTCCTATGGCTCCAAGGTTCGGGATCTTTAGAAGGAGACTGAACAGCTGAAACTAAAGCTTTCTGAAGCAGCCTCCAGCCCAGCATTGGCAGATAAAGAAGCCAAGATATCAGAGCTAGAAGCAGCTTTGGCAGGGGCCAACAAAGCCTTGGCTGACCTCAAGACAGCCCATGCTTCAGAAGTGAAGGCTCTGCAGGACGCCAATGCTATCTTGACTACTTCGGTTGAGGGTAAGTACTTCTGCATTAATTCTTCATAGCCATCTTTTGATCAACAATCTCACTCTCAGATCTCTTCTTCTGCCAGGTTTGAAGGATAAGTCCAAGGCTTTGGAGGAGAAGCTGGTGCTTAAAGGCAAGGAGGCAGAACTTCTTCAGCAGCAGGTGTCAACCCTCGAAGCTGAACAAAGCAAATTGAAGGTGGACAAGGATGATGCTGTGGAAGAAGGGTACGCTCGATGCATCTCAGGCAGTGCCTACACCATTGCCTTGTTTCATCATCACCATCCGAATCTGGACCTCGGCCTTCTGGATGTTGGCTTCAAGTGTGATGCAGCTCAGCGTGACCTTCTGATGAATCAATCTCATGATGCCGCTGAATCCTTTGTGACTTCCTTGAAGCTGATCCCTGAAGCCGCTCCTGCTGAAGAAGAGGAATCTGCCGAAGATGAGGGGCCTGGTAATGACCAGGAATGATTTGGCTCTTCTGTAAAGAGCTTGTAATAAAAACAATAGTTTCCTGTAATGATAGGGCGAAAGCCCAATTTTTTGAACAATGGTTTAATGATGATTGGGCGAAGACCCGAACAATGCTTTAATGCCTGTATGATCCCCCCTACTTTTCAGTACACAGTTTCAACTGTGTGCAGAAAAGTAGTAAATCAATAAGGCATGTAGATTGTCCTATTTTATACACATTTTAAGTGTTTTTGGGTCGAACGTGCGACCTGTTTGGGGAGATCCAGCTTATAAACCCAACATGGGGCTAAGGGTCTCCCCCCAAACTTTTTTCACAAGGGGGCCATATAACTTATCAAACCACCATTGTGGCTAAGTCTAAAGACACTTTGGTGTCTGAAAAGGCTGTTCGTACCACGCCTGTGAACCAAACGTGTGGCCAGGACAGCGACCGAACTTAGTAGACTAGCCGAAGGACTTGGTCTTTGTGTCCGAAGGGACAAATTTCATAGGTCTGAAGGGACAATTTTATTTCAGCTGAACATTGCACTTTATTGATCTTACTTCAAAATCTTTACACATAGAACCGACGTAACTGATCGGTATTCCAGGTTCCTGGTAATATGCCTCCATTGACTTCTGCTAAAACATAAGCTCCTAAACCAGCATCTTCAACCACCAAAAACGGACCTTCCCACGGAGAAGACAACTTAAGCTTGTCTTTAGTGGTGATGTCATTCTTGATGACCATATCTCCAACGCTTAGAGTTCTTCCAATCACCTTTCTCTGATACTGCTTCTTCAGCTTCTCCTGGTACTGCTTCACATGTTCTAATGCTGTATCACGCTCTTCTTCAAGCAATATCAGATCGACTTCTCGAGCATCAGGCTGTGCATCTTCATAAAAATTTGTCACGCGATGAGCCCCCAAGTGTATCTCAGGTGGCAATACTGCATCAGCACCATACACCAGATAGAACGGTGTATCTCTCGTCGCGCGGCTTGTTGATGTTCGGGCAGACCACAACACGGTTGGCAATTCTTCAATCCAATTCTTCCCCTTAGCAGACAGCTTGTCGAAAACCTGTGTCTTCATACCACTCATGATGATGCCATTGGCTCTCTCAACTGCTCCATTGGTCTGCGCATGTGCCATCGAAGAGGTGGGATGTATGATCCCATGATCGGCACAGAATCTTTCAAACTTACTGCCCACAAATTGCCTTCCATTGTCGGAGATCAGCTTCTTCGGAACTCCGAACCTTGTCACCAAGCTTCTCATGAACTTCACCGACACCTCTTGGGTGATGCGCGTCATCGCTTCCGCTTCAATCCACTTCCTGAACGTGTCAATGGCCACGTACAAGAACTTGTATCCTCCTTTAGTCTTCGGAAAAGGTCCCAAAATATCTATACCCCAGATGGCAAACGGCCAAGACAGGGGTATGGTGTGTTATTCTTGGGCGTGCCGCGTGCTTTGCTTGCTGAAGAACTGGCAGTTGGCACATGTCTTGACCAGGTTGATCGCATCTTGCTTCGCCGTATTTCAATAAAACCCATGACGAAAAGCTTTACCCACTAGGGAGCGGTAAGCACTGTGAGCACCACAAATCCCCCCATGTATATCGTGCAGCAGCCTAACTCCTTCTTCTTTGGACACACATCGTAGCAAAATCCCATTACGAGCTCTTCGGTACAACACTCCCTCAGTCATCACGTACAGCTTGGTCTTCCGAGCAATACGCTCTGTAGTAGCATCATCATCCGAGATAGGGTTGTTTTCTAAGAACTGGATGATCGGAATTCTCCAGTCTTCGACATGCCCTTCTCCCGAGTCAATTACCATCACGTCCTCTTCGGGTGCAATTTTCAACACCGAAGGCTTCATGAGCTTCTCCAGAATCACATCATCGGGGACTGCAGATCGAGATGAGGCAATCCAAGCTAGGTGATCAGCATCCCGGTTATCTAAGCGCGGTATATATCGCACTTCAAATCCATCAAACCCTTTCTCAAGCTTCCGAACTTCCTCCAGATAGTCAGCCATCTTCTGATCCGAGCATTAGTACTCCTTCTGTACTTGTCTGGTGACCAATTGTGAATCCCCTTTCACAACCAGCCGATCAATTCCGAGTGACCTTGCAATGCGTAGACCTGAGACTAGGCCTTCATATTCCGCGACGTTGTTCGTAGCTTGAAACAGCAACTGGATCGCATACTTCATGATTCTTCCTTCGGGTGAGACAAACACCACACCTGCACCGGCGCCCTTCAGGGTGAAGAAGCCGTCAAAGTACATGACCCAATGGGTAGGGTCAACTTGCTCTTCTCCTCCATCATCAGTCCACTCAGCGATGAAATCTGCTAAGGCCTGACCCTTCACAGCTCTTCGTGGCACGAACTCAATCTCATACTGCCCTAGCTCAACAGCCCATTGTGCGATTCGCCCCACTGCATCCTTGCTATGCAAGACAGTCTGCAGAGGTCGATCCAACACTATTTTGATGGGGTGAGTGAGGAAGTAGTGCCTCAACTTTCTTGACGTCATTAGGACGGCGTAGAGCAGCTTTTGCACCATCGGATACCTCGTCTGAGCGTCCTTCAGAATCTCGCTCACGAAGTACACCGCGCGTTGTCTGGTTTCGCCTTCAACTTCTCTTTCCACCGTCAATGCCGCACTGACCACAGCATCTGTTGCGGCAACGTACAAGAGCAGCGGCTCCTCAGGCTGTGGTGGTATCAGGGTAGGCATTTGCTTGAGATAATCCTTCAACTCATGGAACGCCTTTTCTGCTTGACCATCCCAGTCAAAGCCTTTCTTCTTCCTTAGCAACTTATAAAAAGGCATACCTCTCTCTCCCGATCTCGAGATGAATCTGTTCAGCGCCGTCATCATGCCGGCCAGCTTCTGAACTTCTCTTCGGGTCTGAGGAGGCTTCAATTTCTCAATCGCCGCCATCTTCATTGGATTAGCGTCGATGCCACATTCGGAGATCATGTATCCCAGGAGTTTGCCCGAAGTAACTCCGAAGACACCCTTCTTTGGGTTAAGCTTCATCTTATACTTGCGCAGATTGTCGAATGTCTGCTTCAGGTCATCGAGGAGATTCTCTTTCTTCTTAGTCTTGACGACGATGTCATCAATGTAAGCTTCGATGTTCTTGCCGATCTGCTCCTCGAAGACTAGGTTCACACACTTTTGATATGTGCAACCTGCATTCTTCAGCCCGAAGGGCATGGTCACATAACAAAAGATTCCGAAGGGCGTGATGAACGCCGTCTTCTCTTGATCATCAACATTGAGACTAATTTGGTGATACCCAGAGTAAGCATCCAAAAAACTCAATAATTCACTAGTAGAAGTGGAGTCTACAATCTGATCTATCCTTGGAAGAGGGTACTCGTCTTTTGGACAAGTTTTATTCATGCTAGTGTAATCGACGCACATGCGCCACGACCCATCAGGCTTCGGAACTAATACAGGATAGTCGACCGTTCTAATGAACCCGGCTTGAAGAAGCCTAGTCACTTCCTCATGTATGGCGTCGCGCTTATCTGGAGTATATGTTCTTTGCTTCTGCTTCACCGGTTTGAAAGACGGATCGATCCCCAATTTGTGCTCAATCACCTCCCTGGGGATTCCGGGCATATCAGACGGTTTCCATGCAAACACGTCGATATTGTCCCGGAGAAAGGCTACGAGCGCGAGTTCCTATTTTTCGGGGAGGCCCCCGCCAACGTGCGTCGTCTTGGAGGGATCCGTGCACTGAGTCCAACTTCCTTCTTGTCGCCGTTACCCTCCTTCGCGGCTCCGCTAGGTGTCGGAGCTAACGCTAGGGTTAGGCTGTTCGGGGCCGCCGGAGGAGAGGTATCCTTGCCCTTCGGAGTCTGCGATGTATCTCCCTTCTGGGTTTTGGCTTGATGTTCCTCCTTTGGAGATTCGTCCTTGAAATGTCCGGCCAGCACGAGAGCGTCGAGGTCGCACTTCACCGCCTCCGATTGGTCCGCACCGATGGTGATCACACCGTGCGGGCCAGGGATCTTCAGCTGGGCATACGCGAAGTGCGCTGCCGCCATGAACTTGAACAGGAAAGGCCTGCCTAGGATGCAATTGTAGGCAGAGTCAAAATCAACCACTTCGAAGGTAAGTACCTCCGACCTCATGTTCTCCATGGGCCCCACAGTCACCTCTAGATGAACTTTCCCTAGGGGTCGAGATGACACCCCGGGAACTATCCCATGAAACGATCCTTCGACGGGAGTGAGCATGGTGAGCGGCAGACCCATTCGTAGGAAGGTTTTCCTCATCAGGAGATTCAATCCATTCCCATTATTGATCAGAGTCTTCGCGATTTTGTTTCGATGCACAATGATCTTAGCAACGAACGGCAGTTCTGAACCACTTATCAGGCTCTTCGGGTGATCTTCAGTGCCGAAGGTGATCGGAGTATCCGACCATTCCATCTTCTTGGAACAAGGTTCCGCCAACATCACCTCTCGCTGGATCTTCTTGTACTGTGTTCGGGACGTCAAAGCCGAACTTCCCCCGAAGATCATGTGGATTTCGGGGTATCTCTCTTCATCATCGTCACGATCTTGCCTTTCAGCCCGATGTGGACCGTTGTTCCTATGATTTCCTCGGTCTTCCTCGTGGAGCCTGATCTTCCCTTCTGCCAGGCGTTTCCGCTCCATCTCCTTGTACTTGTAGCATTCATCAAAGTCGTGAGAGGTGCGCCTATGAATGGGGCACCACTTTTCAACTCCTTCAGGGCGATTGTGATCACGACCCCGTTTTCGGGGAAAGCGACCCTCCCCTCTTTCTTTCTGCTCCACGGCCATGACTTCACGATCATCCACCTTCTTCTTCGGACCTTTACCATTGCCATCATTCAGATGAGCTCGGGCATCCGCCGCCTTAGCGCAAGATTCTGCAATGTCGAAGAGCTCAGCGACCGTAGTCGGCTCTTTTTCGGCGATCGTTTCCACGGTCTTCACATCTAGGCACCCATCTCGGTAGGCTCTGATGACCTCCACATCATGGATCTTCGGGATGGTGTTCCTCATCTGGCAGAAGCGCTTCGTATAATCCCGAAGTGACTCGTCCGCCTTCTGCCTTATGTTCTTCAGTTGGTCCACCGTGCCATGGCGAGTGTAAGAGCCTTGGAAGTTTCCTTTGAAGCTCTTCGTCAGCTCAACCCAAGAATCAAAGTAATAGGGTGGCAGATTCATCAACCACGTCCGCGCAACACCGGTCAGGACGGTGGGCAAATAGCAGCACTTGACCCTTTCGTCGCCTCCAGCTGCATCGATCACCGTAAAGTAGATGGATAAGAACTCCCCGGGATCAGTGCTACCATCGTACTTCTCCACTACGTTCGGCTTGAACTTTTCGGGCCATCGCACTGATCGGAGATAGGGACCAATAGCTTGATAAGCAGGTGGCCCAGTCTCAGATGCAAGGCGAGGAGTGCCTGTGGACTCGGACTGCTGTCTTGGTGCTTGTGAAGGTCGTCCTCCCAGGCGCTGATGAATGGAGGGAGCCCCACGCTGTCGATTTAAGACATGGCGGGCATCAGACCTTGCCAGGGGTTGACCTTGTTGCCTTCGCCGATCAGAAGACGACGCATGCTCAGATGCGGCCGGCCTCTGATTGTTGATTGGTCCGAGCCTTCCTCAGAGGTTGGAGACAGGAGCTGCTGGAGCAACTTCATTGTTCGCAGGTGGCGTCGTATTGATGCGACCCACGATTTCGGTGACTTGCTGTACCAATGGGGCTAAGGGAGAACCATCAGGAGCCAGCCGGTTCAGCGACTCCAACGCTGTCTGGAGCCAGATGGCGTCAAACTCTGGACCAAGGTTGCGCGGCATGATGTTGGATGGAGCTTGCGATCGAGATCTGATAGATCTGATGGTAGGTACGCTGCTGGAGGATGCCTCCGAAGCCCGCCCGGCCATGTACACCTGGCGAGTGGGATCGACGCCTTCATCTTCGGAATCACCTCCAACTTTGGGGCAGTCTTTGCTGTTCCATGATTTGTCATCACTGTCCGGGCTCCCGATCCCGAAGCCCGGAAAGTAACGTCCTTCCAGTATTGCCCGGATGACTTGCGCTTCTAGGGCAGAGCCAGAGATCGGATCCGAAGAGGATTCTGCCTCCAGTAGGGTTCCCGAAGGAGAGCCCCATACCCCTGTCGCAGCCTCCCGGAACGCACCCGCCGAGTTCATGAACCCGAACGGCATATGCGCTCCCGAAGACATCGTCTCTCGCTTTTCCTGAACGGCTTCGTCGTGGAGGTTGATCGAGGCCACCAGTTTCGCCAGAAGCGCCTCCTGCGCATCTGGCGGGTTGACTTGCTGAAGATCTCCGTTCCCGTCGGCGATGAAGGCCAAAGATCCGAAGCGGAACTCGGCGCCGACAGGAAACTTCATGTTGTTCGCAGATCCCATCTGATGCTCTTGACAGAATCTCGACAGTGCCCCCCTACCTGGCGCGCCTCTGTCGTCACCCGATTGAACGGGGTGTTCGGCAGATATTTGGATCGTGGGAGCAACATGGTTAGCGAGATCTATCTAAGAGGACGCAGAGGGTTTATACTGGTTCAGGCCTCCCGAAGGATAAAAACCCTACGTCCAGTGCAATCTTGTATAATGTGGTAGCCTTTGCGTTAGGGTTTCGCAAGATGCCAGATAGATTTCCCCGTAGGGGTTACATGAATATTTATAGGCTAGTTACCGCCTATCAGAGTCCTTCCTAAACTACAATATTCCTTCTCCGTATCCAACAAGGAGATCGTATCCTTCTCGTACACCATGCCATGCAAAACAAACCTTCGGAAAAGTTTTAAAATAGGGTTCGGAATATCTGGAAACTAGGGCTACGACAAGTTCATTTACCACTAGAAAATTTTGCAAGAGTACGTGTAATGCAGCCTGACATATAGATATTGCTAAATATTATTGTAATTCCAAAACACTTTTTAGACCTGACATCATAATTAAGTAATGCACCATTAACAGCCCGACATAGATAAATATTGTAATTCAAAATCATAAAGCAGGAGTACATAAGTAATGCTACTGACATATATATAGATAAATATTCTTGCAATTTCAAATCACTGTTTCATGCACCATTAGCAGATTTTTCAGAAGTACATTAATATTGCAGCCTGAAATAGATCCGTGCACTCACGTTTAAAGTTTTCTAAATTTTAAACTTTTGCATGGTAACCAGATATGCACTCATTGTAGAAAGCACCAAGTCTTACTTTTGAAGACGCGCTCTGATCTCATCAATAACACACGGAAAACTCTGCATCAGCTGGGAATAATCCTGGGTCAGCACAGCATTCTTGAAATTCTTCTCCACTACGAAGAAATCCAGGCAACTGTTCTTCAGCTCTGCGCAATTGTGTTTCTCAGCGCAGCCTAGTACTGTCGCAACAGTCTCTGCCGATAAGTGCTCCCATAACTTCTGGGCGCACAACAGCTTCAGTCGGTCCAAGTGGTACATGTCCGCTGCTGCAAGTAAATTCTGGAATAGATCAATGATCGAAGAGCTTTTGATCTCTTCATCTCTTGGCAACGAGTCAGTGTACATGAATCGCAACATGACTTTGAAAGTAGCTGGCTTGATGTTGTGCAGCTTGATGCAAGCCGTTTCGGCATCTTTCATAGGGCCAAAGAGCAGTGCTTTGAAGACCGGCGAGCGTGCGGCAAGCACGGCCCGATGAGCACGAAACTTCTTACTGCTAACTTGGAATTGTTGGATTGATCTACCGGCTAAACAAGCTGGTAGAAGCTTCAAGAGACAGCTAGCAATAGCTGTCAATAGCAAAGGCCAATATGGCTAAGTAAGAGAAGTTCAAACTGAACTTCATGCCTTGATTGGAGGCACAAATATCTAACTAAATATCCAACTAGGTGGGTCCCCCTTTGGTGCATTGCTTGTCTATAAAAGGAAGAGGTCTCTATGGGACAAAGGTTAAGGTGATTCATTCATGCTCTTCCCTAGCTACCCAATCAAGCCTAGCAATGAAACCAAGGGAAGGGCTCTCCTCTTCTACACCGATGCCCTTGAAGATCATCAAAGTCGTATGTAAGTGGAATTCGACATCGAGAGTCGGTATGTTCTTCCTAATCATCTCTATGTTGTGGTTCTATACATGAGCATGTCGATCCTAAGAATCTAACAATGGCACCAGAGCCAACTTGCTTATGATAGAACCCTATGAGTTCATGCTTATCCTTAGTTTTGATGTTTTTTACATACCTAAGTTGAAACCTTAAGCTAAGCTGATGTTTTAAGTAGCCCTAGTTCATGCAGTTCATCATGGTGTTCATGATGATCAATTTCTAGTTCTAGATCATGTTGATGCTTCTCTGTTGATGCGAATTGACTGCTAGAATGCCCTGATTATGCTATTTGTTCTTGTTCATGTCTCACTGCTAAGTCAATTTGATGCAAAGCAAGCATGGTTATGAAAAATTGTTGATGCCCAAGAGCTAGGGTTCGGATTTGTGTTAAGCACAAAGGAGGAAGGGAATTGCAACAATTAAGTCCTACCCGAATGAAATTCCCCAATTGACGAACCCTAACCCTAGCCTGAGAAATCCCCACTAAAATCCCCAAATTTAATGAACCCTATCCTAAAGATTGAGGCAGAGGGCTCACCTGATGGAGTTGATGGCCGCGCTTGCCGTCGTCATGTTCGGCGACGGCCCCCGTGGCTACAGCTCGCCGTGACCCAATGGACCAACCCGAGGGCGCGGCATTCGGCTTCTGGTCAAGGATGCCGCACGCCGGCAACCACTATAGCCGTCGTGCTGCCCGGGTGAAGAAGTCGAGCCGTGAAGCTCGCCGAGTCGTCGCCGCGGCCGTCGTCGCCGCCGCCTGCGTCTTCTCTGGACCCGGCGCGTGCGCGGACCCGTCGGCTAAGGGCACCGACGAGCCTCGCTCGACAGAGCCGCGCGCAGGCCAAGGCCGCACGCGTGCTCCGGCGAAAGGAGCTCGCCGGCACCGCCGCTCCCGCTCTCTCTCTCGATTCGCTCGGTCGCCGCCGTGGAGGAGGAGAGGATGAGGGGAGAAAGGAAAATAAGATTAGGGTTCGGGCACAAGGGGACGGCGGCGTAAATGGGCTTCGGGCCCTGTTAGGGACGCGGGGGAGGACAAAATGGGCCGAAGGAATTACGGGCCAACGATTCTGTGGCCCGTGATAAATAGTAATGTTTTTCATTTTCCCCTGCGTTTTTTCTGAAAATGCAATGGGCCAATTTTGATAAGGGCCTTTTGTGAATTTTCAGAAATTTAAGAGGGCTGAAGAATTAATGGGTCTTTTATGGGCCAATTGTGGCCAAAGTTTATTATGGGCCTTTGTAATTTTTCCAGCATTTCATGCGGGCTGAATGATAATGGGCCTTTGGGCCGAATAAAATGAGTTTTGGGCCAAAATTTTCCCCGAAATTAAGGAATGTTTTTAGGCCATAATTTCAATGACTTTTGGCACAAACTATCATGGAAATTTAGGAGCATAATTACAAAATTATTCTCATGACCAAAATAAGCAGCATAATTTATGTTTAAATATGAATGGAATTTTTGGCCATATTTTTGGGAGCCAATTTTATGACATGGCCAAAATTAATAATTTGGGCTAAAATTCTGTGGACTTTCCCCTCATAATTTTTTTTTAATGGTTAACCAATCTTTCCATTGGCAATGCTAAGGAATTTTTTCTTAAATATTTTATGAATAAGTGATTCTCTATTTATGAATAATAATGATTAAGGAAATTTTACCTTATGCCTATATGTATTGAAAGCAACTTTATGTTATGTTTCAATGCTTTATTTATTTTAATGATTTTATTATCATTATGCCATTATGTTATGTCTTAAGTATGCTTTATGTTTAATGCTTCCGCTGCAAAATAATGATTCTCTGATTAAGTGTGGCATATGTTTGTCATTCTGGCCGTAGCTGATTGATAAATATGTGACCACAATATTTTGCTATTCGTGTTCAATTTCTGGCTGTAGCTGATCTTGAGCATGAATAGTAAAAAGAAGTTTATACACAAATTAAGTGTGACTTGTATTTATTATTCTGGCCGTAGCTGATTAATAAATACTTGTTCACAACTATTTTATTGTTCTTAATCCATTTCTGGCCGTAGCTGATTTGGGTTTTGATTCAATAAAAGAAGTTTATGATGATGCTTGCTCTTTATGAAGCATCTAATGCCTCAAATTGTGAGGTTTATTAGAGATCTTTTGATCAGTAAAATTAAGGACTTATGCTAACAACGCATTACCCTTAATGTCTTAGTCAAATAATTAGTGCAGTTATCGCTGCAATATTATGCTTAATTCTCTGATTAAGTTGGAGTCAAATAAGAAAATTTTATCAGAGAATTTGATGGTTTTGAACTTAAGTGTGACATATTTATTTTTCCTAACTAAAATATATGTCACAGACATGTTTGTTTATTTTGATTGATTTCATATCAAAATTAATGGTGAGGCACAATAAGCTTTGGGCTTGTGCTAATTAAGATTATTTAGTGCAATTTCTAAGTTTTCAACTAACGAGCACTATTTATGAGGCATCATGGTAATCAATTAATGTTAATATTGCTTTTATTTTAAGTAAGTAATATTGCCCATAAATAATGAGACTAGCATAATAATTATTATGTTATGATGACTAAGTTTTTGGCCTCTAAGTTTTAAGTCATCTTGAGTAAAAAAAAATAAGATTCATATGATTTGGCTTGAGAATTGAATTTTGTTGGGCATTAATAAAGAATAGTTGCAATGATATTTTTGGTAATAATCTAAACTAATGTTGTATGCAACTATGAATTGCTCGATTAAGTTATCCATATATGAATAATGATCCTTTTACGATAATAAATACTAAAGATGGATTTTGGTTTTTTATCAATTAAGGTCCATAAATTTCATATGCATTACAAATTAAAAGCAATAAATTCAGGATTATATTACTCTTAGTTTAAATTTTGAATGACTTCCTTCTTTATGTGATGTGTTATGCTTTGCCTTAAGAATGAATAATGCTTAACTTTGAATAATGATAATACTAAAGATTAAGTCTGTACATGATTATGCTTAAAGATCAATGATGTTTTTCAGTCATGATTAATGTTGATGCCTCATGAGTATATTATGAACAATTATATTGACCATGCATCAATGATTATCATTATGTTGTCAAAACTTAAGAATTTAAAGATCATGGTCATGTGATGCATAAGTCACGTTAAAATTAAGTTACTGATCAAATAATGTCATTTTAAGATTGTCTTATGGCACATATTGTGATTTGATCAAGTCAATTGCAATAGTGCATTTTTGCCAAGTAATTAAGATCTCTAATGAAACCAATGAGAAGTATTGGTTGAGATTTAATGGTTGTTTTGGGATTATGTCATGTCACACTAATTTATATTACGTTCATGTGACATTCCCATAATGTTTAATTGAAGCAATTATGATGAATATCCCTATTAAGTTCAATCATTTTATTTGATTGTACCCTCATAAGGAATGTTATTGGCATATGGCCATTACCTAAGGCAATTAACAATGATTAAAGTGCACAAATATCATGAGAAGTATACTCCCATTACAAAACCTTATGTTAAAGTATTGATATGGTTTTCTCGTCTACTAATGTCTTGTGGGAGTAACCCAAAGTAATGTCTCATGCCAGTTAAGATCAGGAGGAGCAATTCCCTTTGAGAATTATGTTAAAGTTAATCTGGCATGTAAGAGAGCTCAATTAAGTCTTATGATAGAATGCTCAATATATTAAAGAGCTTAAGATATAAAGATCTACTGAAGGTTTTGGAGTTCACCAAATTATGTGGCTAGCCATAATGCATAGTAAGGTGGACTATATTTGAGCTCAAAAGAATGTGCACATATTTGGCAAACAAATGAAATAATTAATTATGTGTATATTGCCAAATAAATAACTCAAAAATGAAACATCTCTTTAAGAGAGTACGTCGAACTATGGTTCTATTGCACGGACCATACTTCGAGGGGGAGAGTGAAACATCTCATCAAAGAGATGAATGCTCTCATCAAATAAAGATCCACCTCCCTAATCATTTGAGTTTGCTAAAAAGTTATGGATGGAAATAATGAATAAAGATATTTCTTTAAGATAATTGTCATAATTCCATCCAATTTAAGAAAGGGTACACATAAGTGAATTTTGATAGGAGCTCAACACAAGAAAGAATGGAGAATTAGCTGTGCTAATCTCAACTCTTATGCAATACTTGGTGTAGAGCTACATATAAGAAAATATTCAATCCCTTCTAATGAGAATGAAGCCTATAAATTTATTTTTGATGGCAAAAGGCTTAACAAGAGGATTGATTACAATAGTAGCACTTGTTGCTCATCATTTTCAAGACTTGTGATCCCATCGGTGGTAAACAAGTATGATAAGAAAAGCAATAGGGATATTGCAAATGAATCCAAAAGTTTTATCTCCTCTGGATATTCAGAATATCTTGGTGATGCATTTGTTGTGTTTCAATTAAGAATCACCAAGACAAGGTCCATTAATGAGCATTGCCTCAAAAGTATTGACGGAGCATTAAGATAATACATATTATGGAAGTATGGCTCTGTTACGGTTTACAAACTAAGGGTGACTTTTTCTGATGCTCTCTTAATGATAAAGTACTTAAGCACCCTTAATGATTATGTCCGGGATAAATTTTGGCAGAAATAAATCCAGAATTGGACCTCTGAAAAATTTATAATGAAAGCCTTGTGCTTAAAAGGATTACATGCCTACAAATAAGGAGTCCATATTTGGACAACCATTCTATGAGGTGTGTTGATATCAGATAAATAAGATTTTCCACATAAGTGATATCTTCGCCTTTGAAGGGGAGTCATTGTGGAAGGCTCCAAATTTCTTAAGGCATCATGAGTGATGCAAACTAATGTTGTGGCTTGTTAAAATCCATATGAAGTTATAGGGAATAAAGATTACTATGACTTACGAATAAGAATTTTCTTTAAGTTGAAGAAATTCATCCCGGCATTTATTACACAAGAGTGCGGTACTATTCGAGTAACATGTCTAGTGTTTTCTGCCAAACACAAAAGACATTGCGAAAGAATCCAGAATCAAATTGAGCATGTAATGCTCAAGGTTTATGTTTTGATGCTCAAAGTAACTTTAAGTATTATTGTTAAGATCTAAGTGATATGAGCATCATATGTTTAATGATTCCCTATTAGTAGCTTGTCTTGAAACTTGCCGGCATTAAGTTTCAAAGACAGCTTATAATGCTTGAAATAATGAGATCTCAAATTTTGATTCTGGAAATAAGTTTTTGTCTTTCCTTACATGTGCGCACACAATGATGAATAAAAGAAAACAAACCGCACTCAAGGGAAATTATTGCACCATCTCCCCATAACAATAAGAAGGACTCGCTTTGAGATTGATCGGGAACCATAGTCAATTAGTTCTGTAGTACTTAATTGACTGCAGTAATTTA
This sequence comes from Eragrostis curvula, assembly GCA_007726485.1. Classification (NCBI taxonomy): domain Eukaryota; kingdom Viridiplantae; phylum Streptophyta; class Magnoliopsida; order Poales; family Poaceae; genus Eragrostis; species Eragrostis curvula. The sequence continues at coordinate 4,704,453 of RWGY01000051.1, read as the reverse complement.
TTGATTTGGTGTACCATCTATCGAAGAAGTGAGTTCATAAGTTTTAACTAAAGTTTAAGGAATGAGTTTTTGGAGCTCCTAAGTTAAAGAAGTTCATTTGATATGAGGTGGTATACTATAGTAACTGGATTCAACGGTATGTCAAATTCATCGTTGTAATCCTTTTATCTTGGTATGCTATTTTGTTGAAAAATAGACTTATAATGTTTAGCCTTACGATCAAGGGGGAGAATGTTGGATTGATCTACCGGCTAAACAAGCTGGTAGAAGCTTCAAGAGACAGCTAGCAATAGCTGTCAATAGCAAAGGCCAATATGGCTAAGTAAGAGAAGTTCAAACTGAACTTCATGCCTTGATTGGAGGCACAAATATCTAACTAAATATCCAACTAGGTGGGTCCCCCTTTGGTGCATTGCTTGTCTATAAAAGGAAGAGGTCTCTATGGGACAAAGGTTAAGGTGATTCATTCATGCTCTTCCCTAGCTACCCAATCAAGCCTAGCAATGAAACCAAGGGAAGGGCTCTCCTCTTCTACACCGATGCCCTTGAAGATCATCAAAGTCGTATGTAAGTGGAATTCGACATCGAGAGTCGGTATGTTCTTCCTAATCATCTTTATGTTGTGGTTCTATACATGAGCATGTCGATCCTAAGAATCTAATAGGAATGTCACGTCTGAACCATCGCCGCTATCTAGGATGCAGTCGAGATTGTCACCAATGTCAGAGGATGGCACGGCTATAGGATTGTCACTTAGAACTACGACGCCACACATGAATGTGATATGGCCATCCACTATGCAGTCCGATTCCAGATCGGTCCTTTTCACGAACTGTCCAAAGCCCCATGCTTGGAAGCCTTCGGGTGGGTACACCTTCACACACCGCTTTGCATGCGCCGAGGAAGGTGTGCCGTCTTTGCACATCAGGAAGACGTCGAAGATGGCCTTGACGTTTGTGGATTTACCGACGAGCTCTAGAAAGATAGAGAGGTAATCTCCATTGACAGCCTCCTTGTCTCCATGTGGGTAGCAACGTACCTTCCAGATGTGCTCCCCGGCCCAGATATCATCGGAGTAGACAACGTCGCCGATGCCAAGCTTCTTGGTTCCAGCAAAATCGAGCTTGAATTCGCTGAAACCAGAACTCAACATGTTGGCATAAAGGTAGGATACTACTCCGGCGAAATCGAGCTTGAATAGGAGTACTAGGATATGTGAGGTTGTAGGGGAGAGGAGCTGTGCGCGACGGCCGTGTGTCGCCGGTGGGGACGATAGGGATAGGGGTGGCGGCTCGGTGGGAGAAAAGAAAGGATGGAGATAGGGTTTTGTTTGATGGGCTGGTTCTTGTGCTGTGCTGTGTGGGCCTCATATCCCTGTGGGTTCTAAATTCGATAAGTCTACATCGCGGACGGACGCGTGCGTGGCCCGGCTTGCTTTCGACGTGGGACGACGAGGCAAAGATGGCGACGCCAGAGCCGCGGGCGGCGAGAGGTGGTGGGCGGGGTAGGCAGTGTGGGAGCGCGACCAGAGAATTTAGCACGGCGGCAGTGTGTGCGGGCGGTGCGGTCCCACCGGACGTCGGGGGTGGTGGCGTGTGGGGACGGCAACGGTGTCGGGGGCGGCGGCCATAGACAACGAGAAAGGCGACGGGCTGTCGAAACAGGGACACTGGCTGGCGTGGGAGGAAGATGCGCGCCCGCTAATCGTGCATACGGACCCGCTATAACCGCCGCCTTCCCAAATAGTCCCTGCTCTAAACGCACCGTCGAAACTTGAAATCTATACGTGTAGTTTATTTACCTCCGGACCCTCTGTTTCAGCTCAGCTGCAAGCGAAGGAAGCTTCTGCACCAGCCACACGAAACAAGCTTCCGCCCACCTCAAAGAACTCGACGCACTTTGCTCTTCAGCTCCGGGCAGCTGTACGTCTCGGCGGAAACCAGGGCAGAAGCGGAAACTACCGTGTCCACCGTGACGCTTTCCCGTGTCTTCTGCTCGCAGGTGCCGGAACATCTCGCCGCCGAGCTCCTCGTCGTCGGGCAAAGGCGTCCGTGTACATGTACCCGAGCATCACCGCAAACGCCGCGGGCTTGCGACGTCCTGCAGCGCGATGCACTCCGCCGTGGCGCACGTTGCGCCGCCCTGAACACCGGCGAGCGGGCTGGAATGTGCTGGTGCGCCTGGAACGTGCTGGCGCGCCCACGGGGAACCACCGCGTCGGAGGTGGCACGGGTATCCCGTCGCCGCCGTGCCCGAGCCGGCGCCCATGACGATGATCCAGCACAAGAGCGAGATCGCCGGCTTGTGTTCCGAACCGGTGGCAGCCACAGTGGACCACGCGCTCGGGAGGGTACACCTGCACGCTGTCCCTGTCCATGACGAAGGCCCCGAAGACGGCCTTGACGCCGCGCGCTGCCTTTGGGTTGGGTGGCCTGCTCCTGAGTCCTGAGCTCGACGAAGAGGGGGATGTGGTGATCACTATTGTTGTGCTCGTGCGGGCACTGGCGCGGGTAGCAGCGTATCCTCCAGATCGAGGTGGCCGCCCACGGAGATGTCGTTGGAGTTGAGGAAGCTGCGGTCATCGAAGTTGCTCTTAGCCAAGCAATCGAGTTCCAGCTGCATGAGACAAGAGCCCAACATGGTGGTATTCATGTACCGCCTGCGCGGAGGGCTTTAGTAGGGTTTTTTCAATGGATTTTTCAACGGTTTTACGTAATTCCTAATCAAAGGGATGTTTTTTCAAGTGCTTCTTTTTAAAAAGAGAAGGAATCCGCACCTAAAAAAGAGACGAGGTAGGAAGCCATAAAATGATAGCTTCTCCGGCTTCTTTTTCTCACCGCGCCCCTCTCTTTACATATTTGTTCCTAAAAATAAGGAAAAGTTGGTGGTGAAGCCGTTTTGCCAAACGTTTTAGACACAGCCACCAACACAACCAACATAGCCACTATTTCAAAGAAGCCACAGCCACAGCCCAAGTCGAAACCGACACAACCACAACCATAACAAAGAGGCCCTTATACATGGAGCTTGAGTCTCAACCCTTTTTTTTTCTTTTTTTTTTTGGAAAAGGCTCGAGTGACTTAGAACCATAATATTTTTTCTTTCGAGTGACTTGAAACCATACTGGGACACATGATGGAGGGACTATTGGGTTACATTATTAAAATCAAGGGCAAAAAAGCAATCGTTTGTATATCTTGTTATGACTAAACTTTATGTGCCATAACTCAATTCTTTCCAGACAAAATGATGTTACTAGATTCATTGTAAAACCGACTATTATAGTATGCAACTTTTTTATAATTTGATATATTTTTAGAAGTTGTTGATCAAAGTTCAAAAACATTGACTTGGAAAAAATCCAAATAACACTATATTTGTGGACAAGCACTAGAAAACATTGTTCGTTTCCGTCGATGTACTATATTTGCGGGGACACTGAAGCCATGGTTGAACGCCTATAGACCGTTTAGGCATGTTTATACCCCGATGCTCTCTTTCAGTTCTGCCTCAAGTGCTGGAAATTTCTCCAGCAACCACATTAAACGATCCGTGAACGCAATCTTCTTAAAATTCTTATCCATCGCAAAGAAGCCAATGCACTTCCTCTTCAGCTCCGGGCAATTGTACGTCTCGGCGCAAGCTAACGTCGAAGCAAACGTGTCGACGGTGATATTATCCCGCAGCTTGCGAGCGCACATGAGCTTGAGCCGGTCCATGGCGAACCGGTCCGCGGCAGCAAGCAGGTGCTGCATCAGGTCAGTGAGAGTCTCCTGCTGAAGCTCGTCGTCCTCCGGCAGCGCGTCCGTGTACATGAACCGAAGCATGAGCCCGAACGTGGCCGGCTCGATGTCCTGCAGGCTGCAGCGTGATGGACGGCGTCGTGGCGTCCGCCGTGGCGCCGAAGAGCGCGGCGTTGAGGACTGGCGAGCGGGCGGCGAGCACGGCCCGGTGCGCCGGGAAGGTCTCGCCGCCGACGACGAACGAGACGTCGCTCGTCGCGGCGGCGCTGTCCAGCAGGCGGCCGAGGTGGGAGCCGACGTCGGAGGGTGGCACCTCTATGGCGGCGGCGCTGTCGCCGACGACGACGACGCCGCAGACGAGCGTGACGATGCCGCCCAGCGCGAGGTCGTGTCGCCTGGCGAAGTGGCACCGCCCCCACGAGTCGCCGGACCGGTAGACGTGGCTGCTGCACCAGGGAGACGGCGCGGCGTCGTCGTCGCCGTCGGCGACGCTGGTGAGGAAGGCCTGGAAGATGGCCCTGACGCCTGTCGCTGCAGATCTGCTCCGCAGCGTCGAGGAAGAGCGAGATGCAGTCGCTGTTGTCGTTGTCCTTGATCCCGCGCGGGTAGAATCTGATGATCCAGCGGTGGCTGCCGGCAGAGACGGCCTCGCTGACGGCGTCACCGGCGGCAAGGTTCGCCGTATGAGGATGGTCAAGATCGAACTCGATGAAGCATGAGCCGGCCGTGTTGGCAATGGGGCGCGCGAAAGCGGATTTGCAGGATGGCTTCGACGGTGCAGCCATAGGATCGGCGAGTGCAACAAGTCGAGATTTTCTTGGAGCACTATCAGGTCACGTTGCAAATGAACTCGTGATGAAACCTTTCGTTTAGATGCGATCGGCCAATGCTCCAACTCGCATGCGCCCAAATTGATCTTCTTCTCCAAGTCTCCAACACGGGCACAACCAGGACTCCTTTCACCAGAACACGTAGGACTCTTTGCGTTCAGGGCTTGATTTAGACGTCGGAAATTCCTCCAATAATCCATCACTTGGTTCTCCCTTATGCTTAAGTTGCGTTGTATCACCTTGCCTTCTCCCGTGAGAGCAAGGAGCATTTCATCTCCTTTTTTTATCATGTTAAACACCCCTGTGAACACACACGCACGTCGCGCACACACACACATGCACCTTGCCTCTATGAGCGTACGTCAATGAAAGATTGGATGGGCTGATTTCAAGAATCGAAGTCACCACAGTGGTCTTTTTATCCAAAAAAAACATCGCCTACCACTGAAAGAAAAAATAGCTATATGTTTTTGTTTTGGAGTCCAGAACACCAATGGTTCTAGCTAAACCTGTGGCCGGACGCAGAACACCAATGGTTCTAGCTAAACATGTTACATCCCAACCCTCTCTTTGAGCTCAGCAGCAAGCGAGGGAAATTTCTGCACCAACCACGTGAACCCATCCGTGAAAATCACCTTCTTCAAATTTGCATCCACCGCAAAGTAGTCCATGCACCGGCTCTTCAACTCCGGGCAGTTGTACGTGTCGGCGAGAGCCAACGCAGATGCAACGTTGTCCACCGTGACGTTCTCCCATATCTTTTGCGCGCACATGAGCTTGAGTCTGTCCAACGCGTACCGGTCCGCCGCGGCGAACAGGTGCTGCATCGCGTCGGCCGGAGACGAGCCGAGCTCGTCGTCTCCGGGCAAGGCGTCCGTGTAGATGAAACGGCGCATGAACCCGAAAATCTCAGGCTCCATGTCCTGCACCTCGATGGACGACGACGACATGGGGCCGAAGAGCTCCGCTCTGAACACCGGCGATCGCGCGGCGAGCACGAGGCGATGGGCGGGGAACGCCTCGCCGGTGACCGAGAACGTGACGTCGGTCGGGACGGTGGCGCGGTCCGTCTCCGTCATCGTCAGTAGTCGGGCCACGTCGCTCCCGACGTCGGAGCACGGCGGCACGGCGATGGCGTCGCCGCCGGCGCCGGAGACGACGATGCCGCACACGAACGTGACGCAGCCGTCCTCACTGACATGGCGGGCCTCGAGGTCGCGCCGCGTCACAAAGCGAGGCCACCCCGACTCGCGGCGAGGCAGGAACGTCACCTGCGGGAGCCTGTTCGTGTACCAGTTGGGCCGGCCGTCTCGGTCCAGCACAAAGGCGTCGAAGACGGCCTTGACGCCGCCGGTGGACCGGGCGCTCCTGAGCTCGAGACAGAGCGAGACGTGGTCGCCGACGTTGCCCTCGCGCGAGCGCCCGCGTGGGTAGCAGTTGATCCTCCACGGGTAGCCGCCGACGTAGATGTCGCCGGTGCTCACGGCGACGCCGGCGAAGTGGTTCGTTGACGCCGCGTAGTCGAGGTTGAACTGCGCGAAACGAGAGTCCCACATGTTGCCGTACGTTGAACACCTACTCTTTGATCAGATCTTGTGCGTCAATGGATATAGATTATAGAGAGGAGGAAGCTGAAGGACTACCCGTGACCGTCTCTTGTTGGTGTAGCAAGGACGAGCAGCCGAGTCCGTGCAATTGGGCCTGGCATGGAGCGTTCTAGGATGCGGACTCTAACAAGTGAACTTCAACGTGGCACCACTGATTTTTATTTCCTTGGAAAATTTTGCTCTAGAGTACATCGGTATAATCTTGCCGTGGCAGTAATATCTGAGAAAATTCATATTCTGACATTCTCGAAAAAGGTGACATAACGATTGTTCCAAAAATCCAATAATAGTTGAACGTTCAACTCTAAAAGGAATAGCGTGTATAATCCCTTATATGACTTTATGATAACCTTCAATCTCGGATCTGCCATTGTAAAATCTGATATTGATTCAATGTCATTGAGTTAAGTTTACACCCTCAATGTCGTTTTTAGCTGAATATTAAGGTATTAACTTTGTGGTTCTTAAGTACATGACACTTAAAATGGCACTAGTAATAGAGTGATTAATTTAACCCTACGACACTCAAATAATATCAAGTTTAGGTCCCTTTTCGAATGCTGGAAATTTCCAGCATCCTTTCTTTTTCCTGTGAAATTGATTGATACCTGTCAAATTCATGTATGATTCCTGTGAAATTCCTATGTTTCAAAGAGACCCTACAAATAATAGATCCGGGATAAAATTTATTTCAATGTCATATCAGAAATATCCATAACATATAAGTGTTCCTGAAACATTAATGGAATCATCACACTAAAGCTCGGAGTTTGGTTAGAAGGGCACACCGATAGCTCTAAGTTATTTGAGACTGCTGGGAGCCTAATAAAATCAGTCACGGGTGAAGTCTTGCACCCGAGATCTACTCAAATGGACAGTCTATAGTCATTTGAAACTACCGTAGTGGGAGCCAAGTAATATAGTTGATCTCAGTATCTTGGTTATATAACTGATTTCTCAAATATATAGGAGTATAATATAATATACATACGTAAAGATTTAATCGTGTACCGCAACCCTCTGTTCCAACTCCGCAACAAGCGATGGAAACTTCTGAAGTAATGACGTGTAATCAGCCGTGAAAATGACCCTCTTCAAGTTCCTTTCCACCGCAAAGAAGTCAATGCACTTGTTCTTCAACTCCGGACAGTTGTACGTTTCGGCGAAAATCAAAGTCGAAGCGAGCGTATCAGCGGTGACCTTCTCCCAAATCCTCTGCGCGCACATGAGCTTCAGCCGGTCCAGCGCGTACCGGTCCGCCGCGGCGAGCAAGTGCTTCATCGTCTCCGTCGGCGAGTCGCCGATCTCGCCGTCCCCGGGCAGGTCGTCCGTGTAGATGAAGTAGTGCATGAGCTTAAACGTGGCGGGGTCAATGTCCACCAGCGTGATGGATGACGAGGTCGCGTCCGACGTGTCGCCGAACAGCTCGGCGTAGAACACCGGCGAGCGGGCGGCGAGCACCGCGCGATGGGCCGGGAACGCCTCGCCGGCGACGGAGAAGGAGACGTCGGTGCCGGCGTCGCTGCCCAGCAGGCGGGCGAACTGGCTGCGCATGTCCGAGGGCGGCACGGCGATGGCGTCGCCTGCGACGCCGCCGGGGGCCGAGACGAACACCGCGTACGAGATCCGGAAGCAGCCGTCGTCGCCGACGTAATACGACTGGAGGTCGTGCCGCCGCACGAACCTCGTCCAGCCTTGCCAGTACTGGCCGCCGGCTGGGCACTCGCCGGCGAGCCTCTGCGCGTGGTTCACCGACGGATCGCCGTACAGGTCCTCCAAGAAGGCCTCGAATATGGCCTTGATGCGGCTCGTGGCGGACTCGCTCCTCAGCTCGAGGAAGAGGGACAGGTACTTGCCTTCGTCTTCCTCGTCGTAACCGCGCGGGTAGCAGGTGACCCGCCATAGATGGCCCCCGACGGCGACCTCTTCCCAGCACGCGGCGTCGCCGACGTCGAGGCTCCTTGTTTCTGCGTAGTTAATCTTCATCTGCCTGAAACAGGAGTCCCCCATGGCGGCAGCGTGGATCTAGGTCGTTGCAGCCTTGCAGGGCATGGAGATTCATCTTATCCTGCACATATATATTGAGAGAGAGGTCGGCGAAGGAGGGTACGTTTGTGATCGATCGTCTATTGCTCTTCTAGATCGAAGAAGTGTCCTCCGCGTCCACGATAGTAATGATGGGCCAATTCTTTCGACATCGCACCTTGGTATAATTCGGCATGGGCAACGATGACGGAGACGCTTGTGTTCATCATCATTAGCATAATGCTAACGTTGTACATATGCTCGCCATTAGTAGCCTCCCTCAATAACGATGGGATTTGGAAATAGAATGTCGGCGACAGCCAACATAACATTCTTTTCACTAGCGCATACGTGTGCTACAGCCATAATGGCATGGCCAATTGTTTCAGACTTTCAGGATTTCAGCAATCTAATGAAATCTCCCCTCCTGTTGCTTCAAAAAAAAAATCTAATGAAATCTCCTCTGCTCCCAAATGTAACGAGGCAAGAAGCGTTGTCCTCTGCTCACAGGGAAAAAAACATAAGGTACGAATATTACATCAGATTCAAATACAGTTCTGAAGTATAACAAACTCTTCTGTTTTCCTTTCTCCAGAATGTACACCCCTGATCATAGCAAGTTCCAAACAAGTACAGGTGAAAACCAACTCAGGGCTGTTGCAAGTTCTAGCTGTTAAAGTAAGGACCCCCAGTCCTAACATATTTCACAACATCATCAAGAGCGAAGCCAAGCTGTGGTGTCACTCTGTCAGGCCAGAGCAAAGCAACTTTATTGAGAGTAGCGAATTCATGCCGACCAACGTAATGGAATTACAAAAGATACGAGTGTCACAAATCCAGTATGATTCACACTGGTCTAGATCTCTAGTTATCTAGCATTTTGCAGTATTATATCTAAAGCTCAAATCAATATATTACACTGACTCAGTTCTCACCCCCATCCTCTTATTTCATCAATTACCATCGTATTTTCCTTAAAATAATTTTACCCACCAAAATATAAATGGAGCTAGCTCCATCTACATCAAGCTGTCAGTTTTCTGAAATTCCAGTCGTCAAATGAGTAGTGCTGTAAAGCTTATTATGTAAGTATAAATAAGTGATACGGTTACACCATTATGGAAGGAAAAAACAGAAACTCTCCCAAATAAATAGAGCTGTAAAGCTTATTATGTAAGTATATAAATTCTCCCATAGAACACGTCAGGCATATGAGAGCCACACTTCTATCTTTTCTCAGCTGCTAAAATAATAAGGTAATTTGTTACCTTATTTTCCCAGGGTGCTGTCTATTTGTCTAAGCCTCCAAAGCAATATCAATGGAACTACTTCCTGTAAGATGAATCAAGCAGCAGAAGTATATACGGAGTATAATGAAGCAAAAGCTACAGAATTGTGATGCCACAGATGCATAATATTCCAACATTCTAAATGCATGTATAGCATTCAAGTGTTTAACATACATATAGTTAGCCACATATCAGCATTGCAAAATAAAAAAATATATTGAGAGCTAAAAGCACCAAGCTTGAGAGGGAATGATAGGCCTAAGAGCACAAATTAAAGAAACCCCAAGAGACCAAACTAGGCTACTAGTTTAGCATAATGCCCATAGCTTTCCGTCTGAGTTGTGTGGCAGACTGGCCTCACATCAGTATTATGATCATTAGCCAGCAACTTCAGTGTATAACTGCAAGAAAAATAAAGAGCAAAGAACTGGTTTCAGTTCAATATGTACTTTGTATTCTAGTATGCTATAAGAGGTCACTAGTGCTTCCAAGTTCCAACACACCACACTAAATCGATAGTTGAATACCTTAGATTATATATACATGGCGATTTAAGCATGTTATTTCCCAACCTTCTCCTTCAGCTTGGCAGCAAGCAACGGAAAACTTTGCACCAACCACGTGAAACCATCTGTGAACACAATATCCTTGAAATTGTTTTCCACTGCAAAGAAATCAATGCACTTGCTTTTCAGCTCTGGGCAGTTGTGCGTCTCAGCGCAAACCAGAGTAGAAGCAAATGTATCCACAGAGATGTTATCCCACAGCTTACAAGCACACATAAGCTTCAACCGATCCAACGCGTATCGATCAGCTGCAGCAAGCAGATGCTGCATCATTCAGCGGGAGAGTCCCCAAACACGTCATCTTCAGGCAACTCATTCATGTACATGAACCAGAGCATAGCCTTAAACGTTACAGGTTCAATATCCTCGAGCAGGATTGATGACGATGTGGCGTCTGTCATGGAGGCAAACAGCTGAGCTTTGAAGACTGGCGAGCGGGCGGCAAGGACAACACGGTGAGCTGGGATCGTCTCATCTTTCACAATGAATGAAACATCCGTCCCGACCTTGTCCTTAAGGAGGAAGACGAGATCATAGCCTATTTCAGAGGAAGGCACGGCAATGTTGTTGTCACCCACCACTATGATTCCACATACAAGCGTGAGCTGACCATTTATCACATAATTTGCCTCAAGAATGCTTCGCTTCATGAACTGGGTCCAGCCGATACCTTTGCCTGCATATGAGAAAACGTGCACGAGCCTCTTCTCATTGGAGAAAGATGGTTCAGCGTCTTTCCCCAGGCAAAAAACCTGGAAGATGGTCTTGATGTCTTTGGAGTCGCTGATGAGATGAAGGAAGATGGAGACGTACTCGCCCTTGTCCGTCTCCGTCTTGCCACGTGGGTAGCAGCAGATCCTCCAGAGGTAGTCGCCGGCGGAGATGACCTCGGAGCTGACAACATCCCCGATGGTGAGGTTCGTCGTCTCCGAATAGTCGAGTTTGAACTCGAGAAAGCCAGAGCCCAACATCTTGGTGTCATGATGTCTCCTAACATGATTCATATGAACTTAATACACCGATGCACAAGCAAAATAACTCTCGATCTTACGAAAAGTGATAAAAGAAAATTACCGAGGGATACTCACATTTCAATTTCGCACAAGGTGACCTGCCGCCGGTGGTGGACTGGTTCCCGTGGCCGTCACGACTGCCGCCGCTCGTTGCCGACCCTCCTAGGGTTGTGACTTGTGAGGGGATTCGTTCGTTCTGCCGTTTGAGGGTGGGCGGCGACCGGTGGATGTAGCCCATCACCATGGTGAGACAGTCGTGCTACGGCCCGCCGTCGCGCGGCCCAGAAGAGTGTGCAGCCCATCAAGGACTTCTGCTCGGAATGGAAGGGGAGCAAATAAAGTTTAGAAGAACTGTAAATAAGATCCACATAAATACAGATGCTCGGGTACTCCAATCTGCCCACCTCCGATTCCCCATGTGCAAAGCGTTCAAATACTGGATGTTAAGATCCATGAATTTGCATTTTGACAGTGATAAAGATATATATCTATATTTTCTTGTGGCCGTATCAACCGCCGCTGGTATCAAACCCGTTGAAATCCATCGTCCTCTGCATTCTCTGGAGAGCATCGTATTCCAGGAATCACTAGATCTTCCAGGTTGTTGAGCCGTTGAGGAAGGCATGTGCACATCCATTCCGCTCTCAAAGCTATCACAATGCTGCAACCAAATGGCGTGAATATATCATGTGACTCATGTCCTGCTTGTAGTGCAGCGAGTAACTGATACTTCAAACCATGTTTTTTCTACATAAAGTACTTGAAATGTAAGATGTTGGAATAGATCATTACATTTACACTGCTAAGGCCGCATATTGTCAGTTGCTTGTCAGTGTAGCAAGCGAAAATGTCTTGAAAGTTTGATAGCACAACCCAGGTTCAGAACAGGACAGGTTCACGAGCACACATAAAATCCGAAATACCAAACTCCATATATAGCTTCTCACCTGAGTTTTCTGACACTATCATCCATCTCACGTCGCTCATCAGTATAACTTTGCAGCAACTCGATACAGTACAGCAAGAAACTTAGTATTCATGTGAATTCCAAACGTATGGTAGCCTCAATGAATCAAGCAGTAGAACACAACGCAGGAATAATATAAAGATGCATTCTAAGGATAGTGACACCATAAGTTCTTGAATTCCAACAACACACTGAACACATGCACATTATATAGCATTTAGGGAGCTAACATTACATTACTTAGTTTCAGGATAGCAAAGGCAAGCATAGCCTAGTTTGAGGAGGATATGAAACCCCAAAATACAAGACTACTCTAATAGTTTCTAACAACATCTATGGCTTTGTCCATATGAGTCATGTGGCAGTAACATCCATGCTGACTTGCCTACCAGCACCACCTAAGACTTGCCAGCAGCTTCATTATCTCTCCAAGAAACATAGATGCACGCTTGGACTATATATACACGAACATTCAAGCATGTTATATCCCAACCTTCTCTTTCAGCTTAGCAGCAAGAGTCGGAAATTTCTGCACCAACCACACGAAACCATCCGTGAACACGATCTTCTTGAAATTTTTCTCCAATGCAAAGAAGCCAATGCACTTTTTCTTCAACTCTGGACAGTTGTACATCTCGGCGCAAACTATAGTAGAGGCAAATGTATCCACCGAGATATTATCCCACAGCCAGCGAGCACACATAAGTTTCATCTGGTCCACTTGGTACCGATCAGCCGCTGCAAGAAGATGTTGCATCATTTCAGTTGGGGAATCCCCGAGCTCGTCGTCTTCAGGTATCTCATCTGTGTACATGAACCCGAGCATAGCTTTAAACACTGAAGGCTCAATGTCCTTCAGTGTGATGTCTGGCGATGTGGCATCTACCATGGAGCCGAAGACCTCTGCTTTGAAGACTGGTGAGCGGGCGGCAAGAACAGCACGGTGTGCCTGGATTGTCTCACCATTCACCATGAACAAAACATCTGTCCCAACATTGCAGTCAAGCAGGAGGCCGAGACTGCGGCCTATGTCAGAGGGTGGCACATCAATGGTGTCATCGCCCACAACTATGATATTACATAGAAATGTGGTCCCGCCTTTTGTGACATAGAGTGACTCGAGAATGGATCGCTTCAGGAACTGATGCCATCCCCAGCTTTTTGAGCCTTCAGACGAGTAAACCTTCACTAACTTCTTTTCATGGGAGAAGGATGGTTCACCGTCTTTTCCCATGGGAAAAACATGAAAGATGACCTTGACATCTCTTGAGTTGCCCACGAGTGTGAGGAAGAAGGAGACGTAATCGCCCTTATCCTCTATATTGTCCCCACGCGGGTAGCCGTCAACCCTCCAGAGGTGGCCGCCAACGGAGATGTCCTCGGAGCTGACGCAGTCCCCGATGGCAAAGTTCTTCGTCTCTTCAAAATCAAGTGCGACCTCGAGAATGCCTGAGTCCAACATCTTGGCATCCGGATGCTTCCTAAGGAGAACAATTTCCGTGAAATTAAACACCGATTCACTATCAAAATAATCCCTAATCTTATAAAAATGGAATCTCACAATCCAAAGGAGGTGGCGGCTGTGCTCCAGCCTCCGCCGCCGTACTCACCGAAGTGGAGGTGATGGTTAATCTGCAGCTCCACCGCCGCTGCTGGCCGCCGCCCAAGCCGTCACCTACTTTTCTCTCTCTTTTTTCTTTTTTGGGAGGAACCCGACCGTCGCCTACTCGCCGGGCTCGTTCCTCGGCCTTGTGTGTGGAGTTAACCTACTCGCCTCGTGTCGTGGGCGTGGCCTATTAGGTTGGTGCGTCGCGGGTGTTGAAGCCCACGCGAGAAGCCCATATAGCGTGTGGCCCATGAGGAGGCACACAAGTCCTTGCACAACAAAACCACAGAATAGAAAACGGCTATAGCATAACCTCAAAGGCCCCTGTCCAAAAAAAATAAAAAACCTCAAAGGTTCCATAGCTTGGCCCCTGAGTGCTCTTACAGTATATCATCTGCCTCGCTTGCTCATCAGAACAACTCGGCAGTATAGATGTTCAAATGGGCGGCCGGCCCAGCACGACACGGGCCCATTGAAGCACGGCCCAATTATCATCGGGCCGGCACGGCACATGGACCTGACAGGCCATGCTAAGGCAGCCCATGGGCTCAGGTGTCAACCCACAGCACGGCACGCATGTACTTAACTGTGCCAGGCCGGTCCATTTAGCACGACGGCCCACCTAACATGACAGCCCCTTTAACAGATTTAGAGAATATTCAGTGTTAAATCATGCAAATATTCAGTGTTAAATCATGCAAAAAATAGATGTAAGGAGGACGATTTGAACCTAAAACTTGATGAGATCAACAGAACCAACTTACCACCATACCATGATAGCTTGTATGTTTACATAATATATAGAAATATATTTATTATGTACTAATCGGGCCGTGCAGCCCGTTGGGCGGCACCCTCGGCCCAAGCACAGCCCGATGTACGGGCCGGGCTAGCATGGCCCATATAATTTCGTGCCATGCCCGTGCTTGGGCCGGGCCAAAAGTTCGTGCTTCGTGCTGGCCCATGTAGCCCAGCCCATTTGGACATCTATACTCGGCAGCAATTTCATCACGTACTGCAAGTATCACTTGGCAGCAACTTCAGCACTGCTGCAAGGCTCGTCCCAAAGTACTACCAACAAAAAAAAAACATCGATCAAGAGCAGGCCTTAAAAGCGGTACTTCATGTTCTATTTTTCTGAAAAGGGTTGCAGCAGTACAGTAGGCATACCAGAATTCCAAAAAATACTACACGAAATATATACACAGAGATTGAAGCGTGTTACATGCCAAGCCGCCTCCTCAGTTCAGCTGCCAGCGCTGGAAATTTCTGTAACAGGACCGCAAAACCATCAGTGAATGCTGCCTTCTTGAAATTTGTGTCCACGGCAAAGAAGTCAATGCACTTGCTTCTTAACTCCGGAATGTTATACGTCTCAGCAGAAATTAGAATCGAAGCAACTGTATCCACCGAGACAACTTCCCATAACTTGGCTGCACATATAAGCTTCAACCGGTCCAGTGCATACCGATCCGCCGCTGCAAGTAGATGTTGCATCATCTCAGCCGTATAATCTCCCAGCTCATTGTCAGTAGGCAACAAGGCATCGGTGTACATGAATCGGAGCATGATTTTAAATGCTTCGGGCTGGATGTCCTGCAGTGTGATGGATGGCATTGTGGCGTCTGACATTGAGCCAAAGAGCTCGGCTTTGAAGACCGGTGACCGGGCTGCAAGCACCGAACGGTGAGCAGGAAACGTCTCGCCGCCGACGATGAACGACACATCTGTTCCCACGGTGCAATCCAGCAGGTGGCCAAGATTTATCGCCAAGTCTGAGGGTGGCACAGGTATGGGATCATCGCGCACAACTATGACCCCGCACGCAACGGTGAACGAGCCATTAGCCACGTACTGAGACTCAAGTTCACTTCGCTTCACCAGTTCTGGGAAACCCCAGCTGCTCAACTTGGACCCGACGGGAGGGAATACTTGCACGCCCCTCTGACAATGTGCCAAAGATGGTTCGCCGTCTCTCCGCATCATGAAAACGTCAAAGATGACTTTGACATTTTTAGATTTGCTTACGAGCTGGAGGTAGATAGCTAAGTGCTCGTTCTTGCCCTCTTTCTTGTGCCCACTCGGGTAGCACCTAATCCTCCACAGGTGGCCCCCCACAGCGAAGTCATCTGAGGTGATGACGTCCCCAATGGCGGCACTATTGACTTGCGCGTAGTCAAGCTTGAAACCCAGAAAATTAGATTCCCACATCTCGGCGTCCTTCTGGTTCCTAGCACTATTTCCGTGTAAATAGCGTCAATAGATTAACAAATAGCATCAACAGGTGAATGGCACATGAGGATACTCACATTCCCTAGAAGATGGTGGCGGTCTGGTGGAGGTGAGGGGTGTGTTGTGTGCTAGGTGGCTGCTCTGCCCCCCGGCGCCCCGCCCGCGTGTCACCTCGATCGTGTGCAATCCGCAGCAAAAAGCGTGTATGACGCAAAACGTCAAGACGAGCGCGCGCTGGTGGTTGCCCTAGATCGGTTGTCGAAGCCTAGATGATGGTACGTATTGGAAAGGAAAGGAACGGATCTAGACTACTAGAGCTACGGAAAAAAAAAAAGATAACGATAGAAGAAGATTGTATTCTGACGGATTCAATGATGTTTATTAAATCGGCCGTGACCTGTTGTATCTATGGGACGGCATGGACTTTGCCTTGTGTTTAAATCGGCCGTGACCTTGTTGTATGGAGTACATATTCCTTGATCTCCCTGGCCAGCACAATCCCATGGTCCAAAAGAACTCTTATCACGCACGCGAGCTGACTGACCTGCATGTTGTTTCCCATGCACTCACGGCTCACCTTCCAATCCAACAAGCCGCACAAGGGGTAGCACACACACGGAGGCTCGATTCTCAATTGTCTCTGGATAACACAGACAGTGCATACATAGCGATTCAAATTTCCGGCCAGCGTGCTGTACTGCTATATATGTATCTCAGCTTCAATTTTCTGGAAAACATGTTCAACTTTCTAGCAGTTTATGCATTATCAGGAAAAGCTGAACATGCGGTTAATGATGGTAAAGTCATGGTTCCAGTTTTTTCCAAGACCTTTTGAAGGAGCGTTCCAGCATGATTGAATATGTATCAGATACGGTCTACAGACCCAGTACTCCTGAATGCTGATGAATAATGAATGTTTATATCTCGAATACTTCATATATATAGATACTCAACTACAGGACCTGATATATCCATGAGCACAAAGAAACATAAAAATGTTAGACTATGTATCTACATAATTATACACACTAAGAGAATTGATTTAGCATATCATCAATAAATTTAGCTGAGTTGTTTGACAGGTGCACTTGGCCAAACTGAATTTGAGAAGGGTGTTCATATTCTAATTTCTAATAGCCTTACATGCTCGAAAAGGCACCAGTATACAACAACATTCTACAACCGCACACATGAACTATGTAGAGTGAGATCTACATTTGCTCTCTTTTGCTAGAAACAAATTCAGTTCACTTGCTGAGGCTACGCAAGAAAACAGTTTCGAACAAATCTTCCCCCTACCACTTTCACAGAAAGCATATGAAGATCTTCTGGCTATGCGACAAGATATCGGGCACATGGAACAATACTGAGAATAATGATAACTGGGGTTGCTTTTGGGGACCAGCAGCATACTCTGCAAACAGATTCTACAAACAAAACTTTCAACGAGGCACAAGCCCAGTGACACTACTATATTGAACTGGAAGAGCAAAGGCATGTCAAAGATTTTTTTTTATCTGGCTGTTGCTTAAAGGCAAGAGTAAATACCGGAAACATGCTTAGAAGAAGAAACCACTTTCTGGAATCTGGTTATTCAATTCTTCATGAAGATTTCTCTGTTGTTGCTTGGACTATGTGGAAACAAAGGAATGCCAATATTTTTGACAACAAGCGGCCTAGTGTGGCCAGTTGGAAAAGATTTTTCAAAGAAGAAATAATCCTTCATCTACACAGAATCAATGAGAGGCATCACCAACCAATCAGAACATGGCTAGAACTTATCTAAATCCCACTGCAGCCTTGCACCCTCAGTGCTGACTTCTTGTACATGGTTCTCTTCTATTAATGCAAATGGCACGCACTATGGGGACCTCCTCTACAGTTTTTCATTAAAAAAAATACATTTGCATTTTCTATAATCACAATCCTTTTCCTCAACTCAGCAGCAAGCAATGGGATGAATTTATGCACCAATATTACAAAACCATCTGAGTGGTGCCATCTAGAATTTTTTATCCTCAGAAAAAAAATCACGTCATTTCTTCTTCAACTCTGGACAGTTGTATGTCTGGGCGCAAACTAAAATGGAATCATCTTCTGCCAAAACGATGCTGGATCAAATTGGCCATGATTCATTTTCCATTACAGAAGGAATGCTGTTAATAGTCAAAAACTCTAGATGTCTACTACTATGGTAGGTGTTCAACCAATATTTTAGATCACCTCAACTCTCAACTCGCCCTCTTATCTCATCAATTACCATCAGGCATCAATTAGCATTACCTTAAGTTATTTTCTACCACAAAATATAATGTCAATCAAGTCGCAATCTTACTCATGCTTAGCATATCATGATGAGTGATTGAAGAGGCAATGGCAAACAGTAAATCAATGGTTAAATAAATCAAGCAAGATAGTTAACGAGGCATAACTTGAAAGGTTGCCGCATTATGGTACGACAATAACAGTAACTAAATTTTCCCATGGGGCAAGCCATAAATATTAGAGTTGCAATTCTAACCATTCTCGACTGCTAAAAGAAACAAGGTACTTTTGTTCCCTTCTGTGATGATAAGTAACTATATGTACGTAAAAGCTACACAAACCAGGGTGCTGTCTAGGCCTCTAAAGCAATATCACTCGCCCCTACTTTCAGTTCCTCCCAAATGAGCCATGAGCACAAGGTTATACAAGTATAATGAAGCAAACGCTACAAAGTTGAGATAGCATAGGAAGTTACTTTTCCAACATACCGAATACACCATATAGCATTCAGATGGTTAACTTACATACAGCTCGGCACATATCAGCATTGCAAAAGAAAAAGGTTTTGTAACCTATAAGCACAACCCAGCTTCAGGACATGATAGGCCCAAGAGAACAATGAAACCGCAAAAGGCCCGAATAGCCTACTAGAGTACCCATTTAGCATAACCTCCATAACTTAGCACCTAGTGCAGATTCCGAAAGAGAGAGCGCGGTTGTGTGGCATAACCTTGCCTCACTTGTCAGTATCACTCACTAGTAGCCAGCAACTTCAGTACCACTGCAAGAAAATAATGTTCAGAAAACCATTTTCAGTTGTCAATAAGTACTTCACATTCTAGTATGATAAAATGATGAGATACTGATGCTCACCAGTACTCCAAAACGCCACGCTAAATCTATGGTTGAACGCCTAGTATATTAAGCGTCTTATATCCCAACCTTCTCTTTCAGCATAGCGGCAAGCGGTGGAAATGTCCGTACCAACCACCTGAAACCATCTGTGAACACTATTTTCTTGAAATTGTTTTCAACCACAAAGAAGTCGATGCATTTGCACTTCAACTCTGGACAGTTGTGCAGCTCGGCGCAACCTAGAGTAGAGGCAAATGTATCCACCGAGATATCTTCCCACAGTCTACGAGCACACAAAAGCTTCAACCGGTCAAGAGCATATCGATCAGCCGCGGCAAGTAGATGCAGCATCATCTCATTGGAAGAGTCCTCAAGCTCATTGTCTTCAGGCAACTCATCCGTGTACATGAACCAGAGCATTGCTTTAACCGTTGCAGGCTCAATGTCCTGCAGCGTGATTGATGGTGATGTGGCATCTGCCATGTAGCCAAATAGCTCAGCTTTGAAGACCGGTGAGCGGGCAGCAAGTACAACACGATGAGCCAGGATCGTCTCGCCTTTCACGATGAATGCAACATCTGCCCCGACCTTGCAGTCAAAGAGGAGGCCGAGCTCATACCCTATTTCAGAGGAAGGCACAGCAATGGTGTTGTCACGCACCACTATGATTCCACATATAAGTGTGACCTGATCGTCTGTCACGTAATTAGCCTCAAGAATGCTTCGTTTCATGAACAGGGACCAGCCTAAGCTTGTAGAGCCTTCTGACGATAAAACATGCACAAGCTTTTTCTCACTGGAGAAAGATGGTTCACCGTCTTTACCCATGCCCAAAACATGGAAAATGACCTTGACATCTTTGGAATGGCTAGTGAGGTGCAGGAAGACGGAGACGAACTCGCCCCTTTCCGCCTCCTTCAGCCCGCGAGGGTAGCAATGAATCCTCCATTGGTGTCCCCCAGCGGAAATGTCCTCCGAACTGACGGAATACCCGATGCCAAGATTCTTTGTCTCCGAATTGCTAAATTTGAAATCGAGAAAGCAAGAACCCAACATCTTGGCTTACTGATGCTTCCTAACACGATTTCCATGAAGTTAGCAACGATTCACCAGCAAGAGGGTACTTAATCGAAAGAAAACGTAGGAATAGGACAAGGGAATACTCACATTCCAAAAGACACAGATAGTGTCCTAGGCCGCCGTCGCCATCGACTAGCCTCGCCGGCGGCAAAATGGGCTAACTGTTCACTTGCAGCTCCGTCGCACGGCGCGCCGCGGTGACAAGCTTCTCGCGTCAGCTAGGGACGGATTGTGCTGATGGATGCTCTTCGGGTGCGCCGCACGCCGTGCCGCCGCGACCAGGCCCCGCCTCCTCTGACCACCGCCGCTCGTCGTTTTCCCGCCGCGGACCTTAGGGTTTTGATTGGTTTCGCGCCGGCGGCCGCCGCGTAGCGAGGAAATGGGCGGTGGCGAGGCACGGGCTGCAAGCCCACGGCTTCGTGGGTCGCACAGGCTCGCAGCCGAGAAGTCCTGACCAGCATGTGGCCCATTAAGGAGATCAGTCTAGTGTTTCAATGCTTTTTAGCAAGAGAAAATTCCTTCTATGGCCTCAAAAAAGATGATGTTTCCTTCTTTGGTCCTTTCTGAATCGAACTTCTCTATTAGGACCAAAATCATTTTTCGATTCCTTCCATGGCCCTTCCGTCAATTTTCACACTTAACGGCGTTAAATGGAAGGAAAAAGACCATTTTACCCCTGATATAAATAATCTTTAATTCACCTCTTGGTACAATTATGAAATTTGAATGGAAAAAAGCTTAAATTTGATTAGATTTAAATTTTAAACTAACCAGATACATACTTAGTAATTTTCAAATAAAAACCAACCAGTATAATAATAGTCACATTCCAATAATATTTTGAAGAAGTAAAAAAATTATTTTATATAAGGAGTAAAATAGTCTTTTGACCCTCCACTTAACACCATTAAGTGTTAAAACTGACGGAAGGGCCATGGAAGGAAACGGAAAATGGTTTTGGTCCTAATAGGGAAGTTCGATTGAGGAAGTGTCATCTTTTTGAGGCTATGGAAGGAATTTTCTCTTTCAGCTATCCTCTGTCTATTGCTCCAAACAAAACAAAACAAAACAAAATCCTCTGTCCTTTCTCGCAATTTTTTTAAGATAATTCTTGCAAATGAATAAGTTACTAATTTAAAAGAACTGTGATTAAAGTGCAGAGCATAGGAATGCTCAGTAGGAAAACAAAACGAATGCTGCATCATCTCAGCATACAGTCCGTGTACCGTGATCCATGGCGATGTCGCATAGTTCAAGCAGCTCCACTTCGAACAAATTTAAATTTCAGTTCTTAGGGAGTTACATTATAAAAAAAATTAGACGAGTCACAGTCTCACAGTAAATGTTTAAGATGGAAGAATAAACATGGAAAACGATGCAGAATCGTGGTACGGTGATGATAACATAGCTGCATTTCCCCAAGGCCCACGGCAGAGACAGTCCGAGCCACAACTTCACCTGTTCTAAATCTGCTGGAAGAAACCACCACGCCCTTACGTTGAGCAAAAGCATGTTTGTAATGAGGGAAAATCCCTTATATGTCATTGGTTAAATCTTCAATCCTTCATTTGCCATTGTTAAAGTCAATATCCCGTATATGCCATTGATCTTAAACATTTATCCCTTATATGCCATCGTTAACCATTTAACTCGGGTTTAGTGAGTTTTGTCACTGTAGCTACATGATGACGGTAGATAAATCACTGTAGTACGATAGTTAACAAAAATTTATATGTATGATATTCGAATAACTTTTAAACAACTAGCATACTTATTTAATTTTGTGCAAAAACATGAAAAAGGAGATATAATTTTTTTTTGCCGCTGCATAAACAATTATATATCCTTTCTTACAACTGACTTAAATAAAAACTGGAAATATTTCCTGACTTTTCCATATATTTTTGTTCAAAAAAATAAATAATTATGTTAGTAATCCCGTAGTTAGAGTTTTACACCTCACTAAACTACCGTTAAATGGTTAACAATGGCATATAAGGGATAAAAGTTTAAGATCAATGGCATATGCGGGATATTGACTTTAACAATGGCGAATGAGGGATTGAAGGTTTAACCAATGGCATATAAGGAATTTTCCCTTGTAATGACTACGATGAGACCTGGAGTTTCCTCCCCATCCAAGTCACATCATGGAGTCATTACAATCGGGTTTGAAATGAATCAGGCAGTAGAATGCTCAAAGGAGTAATATGATGCAAATGCAACTGAACTATGAGAAAAAGAAAAAAAAAAGAAGAAAAAAACCATGTGAAGGGTTCAAACACATCCCAGGTTCAGATAGGGATGGATCGGATGGTCCAAGAGCACAAAGAAACCCCGAAGTACCAAACCAGGCTACTGCCTACTAATCAAGCATATCCTCCAAGATAGCTTGTTACCTGAGTTGTCTAATCAAGCATATCCTCCAAGATAGTATCATCCACCACACATCCTACGTCAGTCTAACTAGGCAGCTAGAAGGCTCTCTTTACAATATAGATTCCGAGAATTATAAAGTGAATCCAGAAGTAAAGGATAATAGAAAGCACAAATATGTGAAATGGTGCAGAAAGACCGCGACATGTTCCCACAGCCTATGGTAGGCACAGCTGAGCTGCGATTTTATATGTTCCAAGCTACCAACGGAACCATGTCCTTTTATGTTGCATTACCCAGATATATACAAAAGCTCCACAAGGCAGGGTGTTAAGCCCCAAGCCAAATTATTGTGTCATTACTTCCAGTACTGACATGAGCCAAGCATCACACAGTTATAAGGAGCATAAAGATGAAAATGCCAGGATTGTGATACCGTACATACTTGATTTTCTAGCCTTCTGAATCTGAACACATCATACAATATTCAGGGGACTAAGGTTACATGTAGTTAGTAACACAACATAGCAAAGAACAGACCTTGATAGCTTAAAGCACAACGCAGATTACAGACAGGACAGGCCCATTAGCACAAGGAAATCCCACAAGACCCAACTAGCA
The DNA here is from genome assembly GCA_007726485.1 of Eragrostis curvula. Lineage (NCBI taxonomy): Eukaryota > Viridiplantae > Streptophyta > Magnoliopsida > Poales > Poaceae > Eragrostis > Eragrostis curvula. Next base: position 4,681,378 of record RWGY01000051.1, on the reverse strand, counting down.
TCTACCAGTTTAGCATGACCTCCGCTGCCTTGTGTCTGAGTTAGTGGCAGTACTATCCACCTTGCCTCTCTTATCAGTGTCACTTGGCAGCAACTTCATTCAGTTCATAAACAGTAATTCACATGCAAATTACGAGACGCTCACCTTTGTCCCAAACAACACCTAATCTACGATTGAGCTCTTGGATTACATGGAGGTTTAAACAGGCTATATCCCAACCATCTCCTTCAGCTTAGCAGCAAGTGAAGGAAATTTCTCCAGCAACCACATGAAACCATCCGTGAACGCGATCTTCTTAAAATTGTTGTGCACCGCAAAGAAATCCATACATTTGCTCTTCAGCTCTAGACAATTGTACATCTCGGCACAAGCTAGGGTAGAAGCGAATGTATCCACAGAGATATTATCCCATAGCCAACGAGCACACATAAGCTTCAGTCGGTCCAATGCATAGCGTTCAGCCGCAGCAAGAAGATGTTGCATCATCTCAGTGGATGACTCCCCAAGCTCATCGTCTCCAGGCAGCTCATCTGTGTACATGAACCGAAGCATAGCTTTTAACGTCAGAGGCTTCATGTCCTGCAGTGTGATGGATGCTGATATGCCGTCTGGTGCTGAGCCAAAGTGCTCTGCTTTGAACACCGGCGAGCGGGCTGCAAGCACAGCACGGTGAGCCGGGATTGTCTCTCCGTCCACAAGGAACGAAAGATCTGTCCCGACGGAAGAATCCAGCAAGAGGCCAAGATGGTTCCCTATTTCAGGGGGTGGGACGGAAATGGCGTTGTCACCCACAACGATGATCCCACATACAAGCGTAACCCAGCCATTTGTCACGTAGAGCGACTCCAAGACGCCTCGATTGATGAATTGAGGCCACCCCAAGATTTTTCCTTTTGAGAAAACATGCACAAACCTCCCTTCATAGGAGAAAGATGGTTCACCATCTCTCCCGAGGAAAAACACATTGAAGATTGTCTTAACGTCTCTGGAGTGGCTGATGAGCTTGAGGAAGATGGAGATGTATTCGCCCTTGCCAGTTGCACTGTGTCCACGCGGGTAGAAGTTTACCATCCAGCGGTGGCCTCTGACGGAGATCTCCTCGGACCTGACGAAGTCCCCAACAGCCATGTTCGTCATCTCCGAATAGTTAAGTTTGAACTCGAGAAAACCGGAGCCCAACATTTTGGTGTCACAATGCTTCCTAAAACGATTTCAGCGAAGTAGCACCGATTCATAAGCTAATTAATCCTTAATCATGAGAAAAACTGAAGTGCACACGAGGATACTCACATTCCCAAAGAGGCTGTGGTGGCGGAAGTGGGTGAGCTTGGTGGCTGCTCCTGCTTCCGCCGGCTTGGTCTCCCGTCTCGTGTCGCCTAAGTCGGTGCCGGAGTGAGCTGAAGGCTCCTACGCAGGTACGCTGAACACCGTGCCTCCGGGAACCCTCGCTTCCCGTAGCAACCGACTGCAACCGCTCGTCGCCGTCTCGCCTAGGGTTGAGGGTTCGTTTCGCTGTTTAGGGCCGCTGCCGCAAGCCCAGTGGGTAGTCCCAATAGGGTCGTAGGCGTGGCCCATCAGGAAGGTCTGCAGCCAGAACTAGAAGCCCATACTAGCGTGTGGTCCAGCTAAACAGTTAAAGATTTTCAGCTCAAAATGAATTTCCTCTAAACAATTATCAAACGAATGGAGTCTCAGGGGAAAAATAAAAGACACTACTAAATGTATCATGATCTTCCGAATGATTTTGAGCGAATAAGCACGAGATTCAAATGAATGTCTCAGAATACACAAACATAGTAATTTACTTGACAATACAGTACAAAGTGTTTTCATGTCGATTGCCGAATCTCCACGCGCTAAAGTTTCAATATACCTGACGCAGGTAGAGTTCAGCAACATGATTTCTATGCACAAAACACTAATTTTAATTTGTATTACGCCCTTCCGTTCCTGCACAGAACTAGTAGGAGGCTGCGAATTATAACAAATAGAATTGTATGGAAATGGAACTAATAGAAAAACGTTGTCATGCATGCATTTGTATTTTTAAATTTGTAGTATTCAAGGCACATGGGACAATTCATGACTTCTGCTGCTGAGATTCGGTATCAGGATAGGAGGGAGATAGAACATTTCAAATATAAACAGTGACAAGGAAATTTCACAATTCTCCCAGAGATGAACTATGACATTAAGATGGAACTACAGAAGATACCAATACAACTTCAAATTCAAATACAGTTGACACTGATAAAGATCTCTGGTTAGGTAAGTGAGGTAGTATCATGAAAGTTCATGCCACTATATTACACAGCCTCAATTCTCTGCCCGTTCTCTACCTCATCAAGTACCATCAGTAAACAGTGACGACAGTTTACATCCCCCCCCCCCCCCCCCCCCACACACACACCCCCCAAAAAAAAGGGGGGGGGGGGGGGGGGGGGGACAGTTAACGCCACTGTTTTGGAGTTTTTTCACAATGAAGATGTATATAGGTGTCACCAAGTCACAAACTTCATTCTCTATGGCATGGTAGACGATCTGAGCTGCAATTTCACTTGCTTTATGCTGCTGAAAGCATGGTCCTTTTGTTATGTTATGTGATATAGCGGTGCCTAAGTCTATCACGAACCCATGCTTCCCGAAGATTTTGCTAAGTCACAAGATCTCATTTCTACCAGTTTTTAGAAATGAATCAAGCAGTAGAATGTCATATAGAATATAAAGGTTCAAATGCTACTGAAATATGATACTCATACCACGTAGTTGACATTCCAACATGCTCCAGCTTAGAGAAAGGAAAAATATACTCCCTCCGTTCCAAAATGTAAGCATTTGTTGATTTTTCAGCATCACGTTTGACCCTTCATCTTATTCAAAAAAGTTATGAAAATATTATTTATTTTGTTACAATTTGTTTTATTATTAGACATATTTTAAGTATGACTTATTTATTTTATATTTTTGCACAAAAAATTAAATAAGACGAAGGGTCAAACGTGATGCTGAAAAGTCAACAAATGCTTACATTTTGGAACGGAGGTAGTAGAAAGCTTATAGCACAACATGGTTCAGGACAGCACAGGTCCAGGAGCACAACAAACACACAAAATACAAAGCTAGATACTAATATAGCATAATAATCGCGAAAGGCTCCACTGTTTGGCACCTGAGTTTTCTGACGTTGTCATCTCCCTGGCTTGCTCATCAGAACAACTTGAAAACAACTTTATCATGTGCTGCAAGTATCTGTTGCAACTTCATAGCGTACTTCAAGCATCACTTGGCAGGCAACTACATGCCGTACTGCAAGACATGCGGGTCAAAGAACAGGCCCCTGTTCATAAACTAGAACTTCATGTTCTATTTTGCTCAAAAGGGTGGGCAATAGGCACACCAGAATTCTAAAATACTACACTAAATATATGGTAGAATTTCCAAACTATATACATAGTCATTTAAACGTGTCATATCCCAACCCTCCCCCTGAGCTCAGCCACGAGTGCTGGAAATTTCTGCAGCAACATCGCAAAACCATCAGTGAACGCCGCCTTCTTGAAATTTTTCTCCACAGCAAAGAAGTCAATGCACTTGCTCCTCAACTTCGGAATGTTATATGTCTCAGCAGAAATTAAAACTGATGCGACTGTATCCACTGTGACAATTTCCCATAGCTTCGCTGCGCACATAAGCTTCAACCGGTCCAGTGCATACCGATCAGCCGCTGCAATTAGATGCTGCATCATCTCAACAGTACAGTCTCCAAGCTCATCATCACCAGGCAAGGCATCTGTGTACATGAATCGAAGCATGATTTTAAATGCTTCAGGCTCGATGTCATGCAGTGTGATGGATGGCATTGTGGCGTCTGCCATTGAGCCAAAGAGCTCAGCTTTGAAGACCGGTGACCGGGCTGCAAGCACCGAACGGTGGGCAGGAAACATTTCGCTGCCAACAATGAATGACACATCTGTTCCCACAGTGGATCCAGCAGGTGCCCGAGATGGATCCCCAAATCCGAGGGTGGCACAGGTATGGGATCATCACGCACAACTATGACCCCGCACGCAATGGTGAACGAGCCATTAATCAAATAGTGAGCAAGATCAATTCTCTTCACCAGCTGTGGTAAACCCCAGCAGCTGTACTTGAGCTCTTCGGGTGGGAAAACTTTCATGCACCTCTGAGAAAGTGTAGAAGGTTTGCCGTCTATTCCCATCATGAAAACATCAAAGATGGCTTTGACATTTTTTGATTTGCTTACGAGCTGGAGGTAGATACCTAAGTACTCGCCGTTATTGCCCTCGCACTTCAACCCACGCGGGTAGCAAATAACCCTCCACAGGTAGCCCCCGGCGGCGAAGGCATCTGAACTGATGCAGTCCCCGATGTCGGTAAGAATGACTCGGGCGTAGTCAAGCTTGAAACCAAGAAAACCAGATTCCCACATCTCGGCGTCCTACTGCTTCTTCCTAGCACTATTTCCATGCAATTAGCGTCAATCCACAGGCTAACAACTAATTAACCTTAACTAAACAGGTGAATCGCGCATGAGGATACTCACATTCCCAAAATGATGGCGAGGGTTTGGTGGAGAAGGTGGACGGGCTTGGTGGCTGCTCCAGACTCCGCCGCCAGCCTCTCGCCAAGCCTCGCCGGAGTCGAGGTGAGCTGAAGTACCTTGAGACCTCAGCAAACGAATGCCGTGCGCCGTGCGATCGCCGCCGGCCTCTCGCCTCGACTAGGGCTCGCAGCTCTCGACGCGGTTTGGGGAAAGATTGTTGTGGTGTGGCCGCCGCAGCTAGCGACGGGGTGAATGATTGATCCCTCGCGGGCCGGCGTACGCGACTGTGGCCCATCGGTCGCTAGCCGTAAGCCCACAGTTGCGTTCTGAGCTGAAAATGTCAAAATGCCATTCATTTTTCATCTTGCTCTCAACTGTAAAAAATAAATTCATCTCAACTGTCAAATTTAAGTTAGTTTGAAAAAAAAAGTTGCGTTCTGAGCTTAAAATTTCAAAATGCCATTCATTTTTCATCTTGCTCTCAACTGTAAAAAATAAATTCATCTCAACTGTCAAATTTAAGTTAGTTTGAATTTAACCAATTGAAAAATAAATTTAATTTAGTCTTAATGCATGTGAAGTACTCCCTCTATCCTAAATAAATTTTTACATTTGGTTGAATTCAAACTAACTTGACTAGTTCTATGGGTAAATGTACTACACCTACTATACCAAATAAGTACACAATTAAAATACGATTTATGATGGATCTATCTAATGATAAATTTTGTATCATAACAATGGTTATTTTTTCTGTGAACCTGGTTGAACTTAAGATAGTTTGACTTTGATCAAGTGAAGAAATAAACTTATTTCGGGACAGAGGTATTATGTTCTTTCAACAAACCAACTCAAAGTGGCATCGAATCTTAAAACGTTTTCTTGAGGCTCAGTTTTACCTAAGTAAATTCACAAAAATGAGGATGCAAAAGGGGTCAATTTTCTGTCAGTTTTAGTGGTCTACATGAAACACGGATCATCCGCCTTCATACGCCCAGGCCAAGTTTGTGCAGCAAACAACAGCCTGCCTTTAACCTTACAAAATTTTCTGTCGTTGGTTCTTGCCGGAAGCCGTTTGGAGCAAAAGGCGCACAAAAACCTTCAGTTAGGATATAAACTAAGCATAAAAACTCATGTTAAATTATCGCATGCCCAGGGAATAACAATTCAGTAAGGAAACAAAAGGAGTGCAGTTTTAAAAGTAAATTTTAAGGATAAGAGGCACCCCTTGTTACACTGCATTCATGGAAAGGAACTCTGCATCAGCCATAGGCGCCCCTAATTGCACTGCGTTCATGGAAGATGTATAGACATATCACTAAGTTCTACTACTGTAAATATTAAGCCACACTTATGGCCTTATACACCGAGGTATGGATCCAAGAGGCACACGAAGAAGAAGAGAAGAACAAATAATTGGATGTCCTGAAGTTCTACTTACATGGCTACGTTTAGCCGTCAATAATTTGACTCCATGACTGTTTGACAGGTGCAGCAAAAGACAAAGAACTAACAGATTGTCAGATGAATTAAGCAGGAACAGTACAGAAGCATGAATACGCAGATTGATACAAAGGGTGGCGTGAAAATACAAGTACTCAATGTCCAACATGATTGAATGTATCAGATACTGTTCACAGGCTCAACACAACTGAATGCTGATAGGTACTGAATATTTATCAGCACTGCAAAAAAATTTAGGACTTAATTGATTCATGGATACTCGACTTCAGGACCTAACATATGAATGAGCACAAAGAAATTTATAAATGTTCGACTACAATCACTCCATAATTATATACACTATAAGAGCAATGATTTACTAGCATAACATCAATAAATTTGTCTGGGTTGTTTGACAGGTGCACTAGGCCACAATTTCATCAGGATGAATAATTGATTTAAGAAGGGGTGCTCTGTTCATCACCAAGTACTTCATATTCTAATAGCTACTAGTCTAACATGCTCGAAATTAAAGGGCACCAGTACACCCCAATAATCTACAATTGCACACCTGAACTATAAAGGCTGAGATTTACATTTGCATGTTATATCACAACCCTCTTCCTCAGCTCAGCAGCAAGCGATGGAAATTTCTGCACCAAGATTACAAATCCATCTGTGAAAGCTGCCCTCTTGAAATTTTGCTCCACAGAAAAGAAGTCAAGGCATTTCTTCTTCAACTCTGGACAGTTGTACATCTCGGCACAAACTAAAATGGAACCAACTGTATCCACTGAAACAAGTTCCATTAATTTCACAGAACACATGATCTTCAGTCGGTCCAGTGCGTACCGGTCAGCCGCAGCAATGAGATGCTGCATCATATCCGTGGAAGAGTCCCCAAGTTCGTCGTCCGGTAAGGAATCAGTGTATATGAACCAAAGCATAACTTTGAAAGCTGCTGGATCGATGTCTTGCAGCGTGATGGATGGCATGCTGGCATCTGCCATGGAGCCAAGAAGCTGTGCTTCGAAGACCGGCGAGCGGGCAACAAGCACAGCTCGATGAGCAGGGAATGCCTGGCCGCCCACAATAATTGTCACATCCGTGGCGATGGAGCGATCCAGCAAGCGACCGAGATGTATCCCAATTTCAGACGGTGGCAAAGGTGTGGAATTGCCAGAAACAACTGTGACCCCAAATATAAATGTGACCATGCCATTCATCAAGTAGGTTGGCTCAAGATCGCTTCGTTTAACGAACTCAGTCCAACCCCATTTGGTTTCCGGATTGTAGACGTGCAAACATCTTTGTGTATGGAGCCGACATGGATTGCCATCTGTCTTTAGCAGGAAGGCATCGAAGAAGGCTTTGACATTTTCAGATTTTCTCGTCATGAGCTCGAGGAAGACGGAGACGTACTCGCCCTTGGCTTCTTTCTTGTCCCCATTCGGGAAGCAGTTAACCCTCCAGCGGTGCCCCCCGGCAGAGATGTTTTCGGAGGAAATGTAGGACCCCATGGCGAGGTTCTTCTTCTCCGAATAGTTGAGTCTGAACTCGAGGAAGCTAGAGTCCAACATCTTGACACTTTTCTGAGTAGGGTTCGTCAATTTCGATATTCTCAATCACAGGGAAGACTTCTAATGCTTTCCAAGGAGTAGAATCTCGCTGAATTCAACAGATTCACAAGCTTAATTTCTGAATCTTCAGAAAAAAAAAACCGAAGAAAAGCACACCAAGGCACTCACATTACCCAAAAGGTGGGGGTGGTGATGGTGGATGAGCTTGGTGACTGCTCCGCCGCCGATCTCTCATCTCACCTCGCCGGCGTCGAGGTGTCCTGACGTATCCTCAGCAAGTACACCGCCGTGCCTCCGGCGCCTCCGCCCCCCGCCGCTCGTCGCTTCCTCGCGTTCGCCGCTCCTAGTCTAGGGCTGGGGCTTGCAATAAGTTCGGGGGAGAACCGGGGACGCGGCGGCCCATAGGGACGTAAAGCACTAAAGCCCCGAGCAAGACGCGTCGAATCACGTCATGTGTGCTCGGCACATGGTTGGCCTTCTCGATTAAAAAAAAAATTCTTTCCACGGCGCGCTACTTTTCTTCCTGGGACAAAATCTGAATTTTATCCTCAAAAATGAAAGCTACTTAAAAGGCTCGAATTGCCACTAGAGATTAAAATTTTCTCGAGGCTAATCAGACGGATAGCAATTTTACTAGCAGAAAAAACTAAACGGGGCTCCAAAAGGGTTCAAATTCAGCCGTGGATCACCTGTTTTTTTTTCCAGATCCCTTGGTCTAAGTTTGTGTCAGTCTATGGTTTACATGGTTTATGAAGTGTAAGGCACATCAAACTATAGTTAATAATAAAACAATAATCACAACAAAACTGATGCGAATTAATTAAGTGCCAACTGCGAAAAGAAATGCATGCAGTGAAGTAATATAAGGATACAATTTTCAGACAGCAGGATCAACGTTGTCCACGGCTCATTTCCGTTACAGAAGGAATGCACTCTAGTCAGAGGCGATCAGGCCATCGTGATGCCGAGACCACATATTTACATGCATAATCAACAGTTCAGCGCAGCAAAAGAAGAATCATGACAAGGCAGGTCCTACATCTGAGACGTGACTATAGTCCACCTCGTTCATGAAACACCTGATGTCCCAATATCCGTAAGAGCATATCAGATAGCCATCACCATTAAAAACACCATAAGTCTTCATGGAGAAGCACTATAGTGCGCTATGTCATAACCCAACCCTCTCCCTCAGCTCATCAATAATTGAAGGGAACTGCACTCCAAGCTGCAAGAAACCCTTGGTTAAAACAGCCTTCTTGAAATTTTCCTCCTTGGCAAAGAAGTCCATGCACATATTCTTCAGCTCTGGGCAGTTGTACATTTCAGCACAAGCTAAGGTAACAGCAACTGTATCAACAGACACACCATCCCACAATTTCTGCGTACAGATAAGCTTCAGCCGGTCCATTGCATACCGGTCAGCTGCAGCTAATAGATCCTGCATCATGTTAGAGTGAGTTTCCCCCAGCTCGTTGTCTCCAGTCAAGGAATCAGTGTACATGAACTGGAGCATAGCTTTGAATGTTGCAGGGGCAATATCATGTAGGGTGATGGATGGCATTGTAGCCTCGGCCATGGAACCAAGCAGCTCCGCTCTGAAGGCCGGGGAGCGGGCAGCAAGCACAGCTCGATGTGCATGGAATGTCTCGCCGTTAATGCTGAATGACACATCGGTCCCATCTGTGCTGTCCAACAGGTGGCCAAGATGTTTTCCAATGTCTGAAGGTGGCACTAGAATCGAGCTGTTGCGCAACACCATGATGGAACATATGATCGTGATTTGCCCATCTATTATGTGATTTTCTACCACATCGGTCCCTGGCACAATCCAAGGCCACTTGTTAAATTCATCAGTTCCAAGAAGCAGGTCCATGATCTCTTCCCAACCATCAAAGATGGATTCCCGTGCTTGTCCATCAAGAATCCTTCAATGATGGCCTTAGCGCATCTGGATTTGCTCAGGTGCTCCACCATGATACAGAGATGCCGGGGCAAATGGGTCCCACGAGGATAGCAACTTATCCTCCACATGTGGCCACCGGCGGAGAAGATGTTAGAATGCACAGCCTCGCCCTTAGCGAGGTGCATGGTTTGCTCATAATCCACTTTTAACTCGACAGTTGCGGAATCCACAATGGTGGTCCGCGCCTCCGGCCCGGCAGAGCATTTTCGCTTGCTCACTGATCAATTTGGAACACGAAATTAATCCAAAACTGATTATTCACGATAATACTTGCAACATTGTTAACTGAAATATCAGGCGCCACCACTACAAAAATGCCGGGAACAAGATGCATCTAGATCAGTGGAGCTGCCATATTGCTAAATCTCTCCTACTGTAAATTTCCCCATGTAACTCTGCAGTATGGTACAGAACTGGACTCCTAATTCTGAGAGTTGCGTTAAAGTGCACATTCCTTTTTTTTTCCAACAAATAAGAGGGGAGTTTGTACTTTGTAGTTTGTACACCCCCACCCAAATGATCGGGTAAAAATATTGTAAATTGAAAAACGTGGCACAAATTAACAAATAGAAAAAAAAATAAAACTTGCAGCTGTAGGAACTGAACAAGAGCACGAGAGAGGGGCACTCACTTTCCAGCTGCAGGAGGCGGCGATGGTGGGAACAGTGGCGCCGACCTGAGACTAGGCAGGCCGCGGTGTCGGCCTTTCTGCACCCCTTGCTCGCGACCTCAATCCTCCGGGAGGACGCGCGCGCTTCGTCCTTCGCCGCCGGCTCACCCTCGCCTGCCCTCGCTATAGCTGCACCCAATGCTGCGATTGGCCAATGGCTCCTTGTCGACTCCTCAGCGCCTCCCGGCGAGCCCCCGCCTCCTCCGCCCGCAGCTCGCCGCCAAGCGTGCGCCTAAACTAGCTAGGTTTTCGTCTCGCGGCAGCGGGGGCCGCCGGGCTGATCGGTAACAACGGTGTGGGTCTCACCTTCGGAAGTGCAAGCCCATTTGTGGGGAAGCGGGTGGCCCGAAGAGGCCCATGAATCATACTCCTTCTATTTTTAATTATATGACGATGTTGACTTTTTTCGTTAATTGACCGTTCGTCTTATTCATAAATATTTATACAAATAATTAAATATATAATTTAATTTTAAAATATTTTTGATGATAGATCCAACAATATACATTTCATGTTAAGCAACTAATTATTTTCATATATATTATTGGTTAAAGTTTAACAAAAAAGTCAACGACGTCATATAATTAAAAACGGAGGGAGTACTTCCGAAAGCGGTGCTGCAAGGTTGTATGTGGGCCGGGACCGCCCGGGCAACTGAAAGATGCCTGGGAATTTTGTCTAATAAAAACAGAAGTGAGAACTAGACAAATTTGATTGCTAATTTGATGCGAGTAGAAAGTAGAAACTATGAAAATTTGGCCGATAATATGACACAAATGAGGCTTAGGTCATGACTGGTTCCTGAGGGAATAGAGGGTTGAGATGTAGGCTCCTTCGAATGGAAACAAATTGTGTGAAACCCGGTTTCACCTAAATTAGTGAGACCCCCTTCTCTAAACATCACGTGTCCAACCCGAATCTCAAAACAAAGACCCCATTAATCCACATCTCAACTGTTAATGACGTCGTTTTCTCCGTTCGTCTGCTGTGGGAGTTGCTTAGGGCATGTATAACCCACAGACGGGGTATGTCTCTTAATAAATGATACAGACGGATGAACAGACATGTCATACAACCCAAAAACTAACTCATTGTCTGCAGGTAATTTAATGCTGCGCATGTAATTAAAGATCAAGTATAAATAAATTTATGCATACCATTATGTGGCCGTTTGATAGAAAATGCTCATAGAGCGATAAATAAATTTGGAACATTACAATAACCAGAGACTACTCTGAACATTGAACACACCAAACTGTTTTTTCCCTCTGATTTATAATAGGGATAATTAGTTCTCTAGCACCAAACTGTTTTTTCCCGTTGCTCCTGCTGCTGCTCGCACCGCCTGACGGCCCCAGCAGGCAGCATCCTCATCCGAGTATCCGACACAGCAGAACCATCTCGGTTCTCTCCCTCGCTCTGGAGTCTGGACAGACCTCTCTCTTTTGAAAGTTCCAATCGAAGCCAAAGTCATGTCAGAAGTTTTCCTGAATTAAAGCAATAGAGCTGGGAGCCAATGACAAACAAACCCAAATGATTGGAAGAAGGAAAAAGTGTGGTGTCCCGGATATTTAAATATCCGAAACTACGTGTTTTCATCGTGTTTGTCCCAGAATCAATCGCAAACATACACGTAAGCAATTGATATCAACATACACATACAACAAAAATCCTTATTTATTTTACATTACATATTCAAACATCGCAACTTAATTATACATACATCTAGCCGACCGACTAAATAAAAATTTGAAGGGGCAAATAACGTCCAAAACAACTCGTAGCGCATCTAGTGGTTATTGCCCAAAACTCCACAAGCGAACAACTTAGATGAACCTAGACCGATCCATCGGGAGTATCGTCAAAACTCGAAGCATAAAAACCCGTGTCCTGCGAATTTTCATACAAATCTTCTTCTTCCTCTGATCAACATGTTTAGCAAGGGTGAGTACATTGGTACTCAGCAAGACTTTTGTGTATGACAAAGCAAATTAAATGCAAGGTTCCGCGGAAAGGAAGTGATAAAGTTTCAAAAGTAAATACCGAAAGTAAATTTAAATAAATGTTACTAAAATGAAGGTAACTTAAAGTAAAGAATTGCATAAATGAATAAACACATACATATTCCATAAAAATGAGATATCAAAGGCTTGTAATAAGGTAAGTAATTAAACAATTATCAACATATAATCAAATTCATATTTCATTACTTTCCTAAACAAAAGTTTCATGATTAAGGAGCTTGAGACCGCAAGCACGGCCATTCGAATGGATTATTACTCTGCAGAGTTTGTACGCTGTACCCATGGATTGTGAGTGACCGTCTATGGTGTAGCTAGCACCGTACACTCACGAAGTGTGCACATCAGTATCACACGTGACGTTTTCGCTAATCGTTTGCTATTCTTGCCTTCCCTAATTTGCAATAAAATCCTCTGAACCTGACCGCTAACACCCCAGAGGTACAATTTGCCCCTCCTTCATGTATTCGTAAACTTTGAGCCCAAGACCGAAGTAATGGAGGTCCCTCTGAATAACCCAGTACGTCGGAAATTATCCATACATTCTCTACTTCTAGAAGGCAAGATAACATTCAATTAACTACTTAGTTATGGCCGTCCCATATCAGCGTCCATGGTCGCACGAAGTTTCCTTAAATCAAGTTATAATGTACCGGTCCTTATGTGACGTGACGGGTCTCCATAATTTACCAAAATATCATCATAATTATTATAACATAACCCGTCATCATCTAAAATTATCAAAACATATACATAAATCCATTAAGTGGTATGACTCCGAAATTTATAGATTAGCATGTGCTTAAACATATATATACCATTTAACCAGGGGTTTCTAACTCATCTTTTGATAATAGTATATAGTGTGTTTCTTAAAAGAATACTCCCTCTAACAATTCCCATCCTAAAATTTATTTCACAAATAGAAATAAATAAATGGCCAATGGGTTTCTAGTAAAGAGGGTTTACCATATTTTCCCGACAAGATTTTATTAATACTATTAATGCACAATTTATTTCTAATCATCATGCAAATCATTTCATCACAAATATGGGATCAAGATGATCAAGGGGGTGCTTGCCTTGCTGCTGGTCTTGTTCAAACTCTTGATCCTCGTAGTTCGGATCCTCAGATTCTTGCTCCGCTACATATTCTTCATTGTTCGGATCGTCTACATGTTAAAGTAAATAATATCCAAATAAATACCAATAAAATCTGTATGAAAAACCAACTGAAAGTGATGCATATTTTGCATGTATGCATGAAGCATGAATTTAGATGAACTATGCAATTCGAATCACTCAATTCGGAGATCGTACGACGATTCTACGCGCGTTCGAAGTTAAATTCGTACACAAATCCAAAATTGGCCATGTTTAGTCCAAAAATTGACTAAATTCTTCCTAAATGAATTTCAAAGCTAACATGTCAATTTTTTTTTTACAGTATGGCATACTCCTAGGGTTGAAAAGGCCATATTCACTTAGACAAGAATTTTAATTTACTTAATTTCCTAAAGAAAATACTTATGATGAATGTGACAAGCATATCTATTTAAACAAATGAAGTCTAATATTTTATTTCCACTAAAACAGTACTATCAGTGGTTTGAGAAGTAGAAAACTAAGTTTTTCATCTATAGTGATTGCATGCATATCTATTAAGTAAACTTAAATAAATATTCTATAAGTAACATTCGATTTTCTAGAAAATAAAGTAACCCTACAAGTTACCTCTTCTAAATTTTTCTTATGATCAATTATAAATCTACAGTGGATATGGACTCTAAAAAGTTCAAAAAGTAAACTAGTTTTGTTTATTTTCCATATGCAAATTTCTTAAGTATTTAGTTTTAAACAAGATATAAAGCTAATCTATTTGCTATTATGAATTTTTCCCTAAACACATATGTCATATTTTTACATAACAAGGAGCCTAAAACATAAGAAATTTTTCCAGATATTTTTCTGAATTTTTCCCTATCATTTTCCTATCTATTTCAGGTTAAAAATAGTTAATCATTTTCTGGCCAATCGGGTGATGACAAATGGCGGCTTAGGGTGATTTTATTTGAATTAGCGTGTACAGTAAACGCGGCGGCTTAACGGCTCGCCGACGGCGAACTACGGCGCGGCGACGTCAACATCATCCACCATTCAACTCGCAAGGTTGAGGGCTATCACCCGATGGTCGACTCGTCGACGGGGATGCCTGGTAGCGGCGGCGCGGCGATGACCTAGGCGGCGCGGCGGCGGGCTTCGGTGAGATATGCAAAATCAACTACGGCGATGTGAAGTTCAAGCGCTAATAGCACCTACGAGCAGCAAGGACACTCACCAAACAAGCGTCGCGGGCAACGGTGGCCGAAGACAACGGCTGGTCGGACGGCGGCGGCGGAACAGGGGAGGAAAAGGCGATGGGACCCTTCCGCCTGGAGAATGAGAAAATGGTCAAGGGGGTGAGCATCAGCATCACACAGAGATGCTAAAAACACTTGAACTCGACGTGAAGCTCACCGGAGTAGCTCAATTTCCGGCAATGGCGGCGGTGGCTGATTTTGGGGAAAAGCTCAAATTCACGCTCCTTTCTCGGTCTTTCTCTTCAAGGTGAGTTCAGGAAGGCTGGAGAAGACCGAAGAGAGAGCAGAGGGAAAGAGCTCGAGTTTTTATAGTCGTTTGAGGCGGTTTGGCCGTGGGCCGTGCGAGCGCGCACTGGCGGCTTCGGTGGCGAAAGGAGAATGGAAGGAGAGGGGAGGCTCCGGATCGTCATCGTGTGCACGAGGAGTCTCACAAAGGTCCATGGCGCGCGTGGCATCCATCGACAGCTTGCGCCAGTGCGAGAGCAGAGAGAACAGGGAGTCGGCGCCACAACGGCGAATGGCGTCGCGCGGGGCGCGCGCTGCGCGGATCGTCCTCTCCTCGTCCGTGGCGCGAAGTCAGCACGGCAACAGGTGATGGCATAGGAGCGGCATGGTTTGTGAGAGGAAGAGGCGAGAAGCCGGTTGCGACGTGGCGTGGAGGCGACGGCCGGCGCGAGGCGGCGGCGCGGATCGCGGCGCGCGGCGTCGCGTCGCGCACAGGGAAGATGAAGGAGAGATGGGCCGGTGCGGGCTGGACTGGGCTGAGAACAGGCTATCGCAATTGTTGGAGAAATGGGCTGAGCCCAATTAGCCTATTACTGTTTTTCGAATTTTTCAAACAGGCTGACAAGTTTACGAATTTTATACCTAAGCAAATGGTCTCCACAAATTCTGAAAACTTCATAGAAAATACTTCTCTGTGAATTGCATCTATGGTAAATTTTTGGGAATTTTTGGCCGAGCCAATTTCCTACGAAAAATTGGTGAAGTTCCTGTATGCATATGAATGCCATGCATGCATGATTTCAAAAATTCAAATGAACTCAAATTCGAAATTCAAACTTAGCTCAACTTTATTTAGAGTTTAATTACATTGTTTTTAGGCCTCTAATTTTTGGGATGTGACAAAAAGAATCCTAAAAATTTCCATTGAAATCAACCATTTGGGGCAGCTGCGGAAGCTTTCTTGAATCGGAAGCAAATTGTGGGGAGGAGAAAAATCAGATCAGAGGAATGGTGCTGGGCCTGCGACTGCGCCCATGGAGCTCAGGCCTGCGGCAGGGCTTGAAGCTCTGCTCGGGCATGAGCTCTAGAGCTTGTCCCCGCTGCGATGCCCATGAAGCTTGACGGTCTCGCGCGAAGGGGGCGAAGGAGTTGATTCAAAAAAAAAAAAGGGGGCGAAGGAGTTCCCGCGCTCGCGTCCGTGCGCGCGCTGCCCGCGCGGGATCCGCCAGCTCCGTCGCCTTGGGAAGACGCCCTGTACAGCGGTGCCGGCGCCGTCTCCTCCGCCTGGGACAACGGGACGAGTCCGTCGCCTCGCGAGGCGACGCTGGCCCGGTCGAGTCGTGGAGACGGGCGTTTTTTTGCAAAATTGCCAGCGAAGGGACGGGGTATACCGACGCGTTGTACATGCCCTTAGTTCTCGATCGATTGCAGGCGGCGGCCGGCGGCAGCGACGCCTACGCAGGATCTTCATCGAGTGTCGTAATTCAATTATTCATTCATCGAGTGCCGCAATTGAACATGGAACATCCAGTCCTACATCAAAGGACGAATGAAGATGAACGTTGAAGCTTATCGCTGCCGGACGCGGCACACAATCGAATGAAGATGAACGTTGAAGCTTATGTGTGGGCTTTGAAGATCTGCCGCTGGCCGCCGCTGCCATGGATGAAAAACCAAAGAACTCCCGAGCCAAACCAAACGCTTGAAAAGTAGATTAATGAGGTCGTTGCTTTGAGATGGATGGGACAGGTGTCGTCTAGAGGATTTGGGTCTCACCGATCTGGGTGAGACCCGGTCACACAATTTCCTTCCCCTTCGGATGTAGGCCGGGCAGGGTCACCTTGCTACGCATTTCACCATCGAAGTCAGGGCTTGACCTTGACGTGGAGATCTTCCGGCCTCCTCGCTCTATGGAGCAGTTGATGATGGGCTTGTCCGTGGTCTCGTGGTTGCGGCGCACCGCTTTGAGCTCGACGTCGTAGATGTCGTAATTGAGGTAGTGGGCCATGGCGGCGATTCATGGTGGACTTGCCGGTGCCGGGAGGGCCGTAGAGAAGGTAGGAGGTAGCCCCGCTTCCACGGTTTTGCCTGTCCCTTGTAGAAGTCCATGTTGCTCCGGAACGCGTCGGGTTCGTCCATGATCTCCCGCTTCTTGGCCGTGTCGATCGAACGTGGTCGGGTGCTTCAGATCGATGGGTCTTGTCGCCAACTACAGGTCCGCCGGAATATAATGCAGATTAGCTCGATCATTGTATATGAACAGAACAGGTAGTTGGGGACGATGTGCATACGTGTACGTAGTTGTTGGAGTAGAGCCGCCGGCGCACGTGCGGGAGGTAGCTCGTCGATGGCACTGGTGAAATTAAGGTGAGCCGGTGGCAGCGGCGGTTGACGTGCTCGCCCTGCCTCTGCGCCTCCTCCTTCTCCTCGACGGACGACCACCCCATCACGACGCTGCCGAACTCGTCGGCGAGCTCCTGCCCCGGCCGGGCGCAGGCTGAGCACGAGGCCGTCCCCCTCCACGGCGCTCTCGGTACGCCTTGATCACCTCATCGTAGGCCGGCGTCGATGGACTGGATCGATGCGGCCCTCGTCGGCCTGGTGATGTCCACGGTCACGTAGGGGTTCACGGCGGCAATATATCACCGTCTTGGCGTGCCGCCAGACGTGGTGGTTGAAGTAGGATTCGAGCAGCCGCGCCCGCAGGCCGTTGGCGGCGCCACAAGGAGCCATATATAGCGTCAAGGTCGCGTGCGGGCACGGGCGAGCAGTGATGGTTCGTGTTTTATTTCCCAACGCTCATTCACTTCGTCCTCGCCATATGGCACCTCAGTTCGACACTGACGGCAGGGATGACAAGCAGCCTGTTCGTCTCGCTGCGGCTGCGGCTGCAGAAAAATAACTGCGAACACTGTAGCTGCTGCTGAAAAAATAATTGCGAACACTGTAGCTGCTGCAAAGCAGCGAGACGAACACGCTAAAGGCAGTTACGTACTTCAGGCGCGCGATTGTTGCGGTGAGGTTTCATGCTGAGACTGTGACGGCCAAGGATCCGTGATAGTAATCTCCAATCACAATGACGATCTAGCTACTCGTTGAAGGAGAACACAAATATCAACACAAGACACACCACCTCAAACTTTTCAAGTCCCGATGGGCGTGTACACATACCAACACACGACTCAATCGTCCTCGTCGGCACCACGGACATGGAATTCAACGGATTTTTTTTCTTTATCAGATTGGAATTTATTTTGTTGAGAGGAATATGCCTTCATGTCAATAAGCGTCCTGTTGTTGTTGAGATCTAATGACATGCTGAAAAACTCAAAAAAAAATGACGTGCTGAGATACGAAATGTCAGATCTACATACACGTCCGACCCCAAGGCCGAATGTAAGGCCCAGTAATTCCCACGAGGCCTAACCAGCCCAACAAACAAGCTACATATCCCTCCACTCACCCTCGCCCACGCTCCCACTCCGCGAGCGAGCAAACCGACCAAGGAGAAGATCGAAGCAACCGCAGGGGCTCGGCGGGCTCCGAGCACCGGCTGATCAGCGCACGGGCGGGAGGCGCGGCGGCGGCAAGGGCTCTACTCTCTCTCCGCAGCAGGTACATGGAGTTCAGGGACTCATTTTTCTATTTTTTGGATCAAGGAAAGCTTGCATTTGCGCGGAGTCGATTCAGCTATTTGTTGCGGTTATTACTGCGTAGTACTACTTTTGCATGAATTGGAGGGGGGGGGGGAAGATCAATTTTTTAATTGCTACTTGTGCTGAACCGCCGCTCAACGAACTGAGCGCGGCGCGGATTTTGATCCTGGGAAAAGTTGTCCAGTAGCCCAGTATTGCAGATAACTTGCTACCAATCGATGGGAGTCGGGATGAAGTTATAATCTGGGAACAGTCTTGCTGTTCGTGCATACGATTGGGCTCGCTGTCGGTTGCTGATTTGGCGGCCAATTCGCATTTCATTTTTCTTGTTGGGCTTGCTCTGAAAAGGCTAATTTTTCACCACTATCGTGCCTGCATCACTCAGGTTACCGCTCGATTCTGTGATCATAATCTCTGAGTTCCAGTACTACATACCTGGTGCAATTCATAAAGTTAACTGTTCTTTCATGTGCCATTAACGAAAGTTCAGGCTGGAAACTTGCCTGCTGCAGTTCCTCTCAAAACAAAAATTAGAATCTGGGTGGGGAGAAGCAATGTATGTTTGCGTGTTGCGTCATGCTGCTCGCGTGCATAACTTTGGGCTCATTACTCTTTGGTGATTCGGCAGTGAATTGGCATTCCCATTTTACTTTCTCTTGTATGACTTACTTGCTCTAAAAGGCTAATTTTTCCCCACTGTCGTTATCAGCCACGTTAGCCTTGCAAAGTCCCTGCATCATTTGGGTTACTGCTAGATTCTGTGATCAAAATCTGATTTCCAGTATTATTTTGCTGGTGAAATTCATTAAATTAGTAATTATATTCTTTCTTATGTAATTAATGAGTCACAACATACTTTTTCGTGTTAAATTAACTCCAGTTTTTTAATATGCCCAGTTTCTTCTTAGTATTTTGCAAACTGCGTATCTATCATGCCTCAATATTTTACTTTTTAGCCTTTTCAGACGGATAAACGAGTAAAGATGTAATAGAATTGGGTAACTTTCTTTACAGTAGCGTTTATCAATTAACTTGCTGATCACTTGAACTACTGGAGGCACCAGGGATGGCTCCTCTCGTTAGTGAATGGAGACAGAGGAAATGAGGAGGGTGCATTAGAGCCATTGGCAGAGGGAGAAAATTGGAGTCGGGGAGTTATTAGTGGTAGGTCGAGGAGCATAACAGCTGTATTGGGAATTTAGGATAAGAGGGGATAGGATGGATAAATTATGGTCTGAGGCCTGAGATATTAGCTGAGAACTAGGAAATATCCAAGCTGAAAAAAAAAAGGGGGCAATTGCGTTTCTACCATCACTTTATTGTGCCATTGTGATTTTACCCCCGAATCTGCGTTTTTGTGTTTTTACCATCACTTTTTTGAAATGAGCAAAGATTCTACCATCACTCTGTTACCAGCCATTTAACGGTGTTAAGTGGTGAAGGAAAAGACTAAATTGCCTTTTGTGATTTTACCATCACTTTTGACATGAACTCATATGCAACAGAATTTGACAAAATTTGGACAGATTTGGATCTATTTGCACGAAATTTAAATTTTGACAAAATTTGGACAGATTTGGACAGAAATTTGACACAAACTTTGACACAATTTTGACAGCATTTCACCATAATGACACATGCCCAACACATATTTTCACAAAGAACGACATAGGATAGATATTATAGGTCCACATCCACACATCCATAACATGTCTAATAACACATGTCCACATCCATAGTACTCGTAGAACAACACATGTCCAGATTAAGATAGACTAACTATTACATGCCCATAATCATCCACGACCAACAAAAGCACCATTACAAGACAACCAAATGATGCAACATGTCACAGCCCAAAATATGCAGCTAGCCTTCCTCCCGTTCCTTGTCTTCCTCTTCCCCTTCCCCTTCCCCTTCTCCTTCCCCTTCCTGTTGGTGGCGCTTCTCCCATGTCACTAACACTAACACTTGCATCCCCACTTATGAAATGAATAAGAAATGGAGTTAGTAAACAACAAAAATCTGCAATGCTTAAAATGGCAAAATTAGTGGCTGGTCACATTGGTGTTGGGTAAGAAATCACTCACATTGGTGGCTGGTCAGAATTTGGTTCATTGCTGCTATGCCCTGTTTCATTTTCTTGAGAGGCTCTCATCTTCTTTTGGCTAGCTGTGAGACCACCTTGACAATACTTGGCTGTATGTCCTCTTATACCACATTCAGTGCATTTCCTCTTCTTAGTGGTGGTTTCATCAGATGCCTTAATCCTAGCTACCCTTGGCCTCCCAGGTTTTCTTATCAATTTAGGCTTCTTGATTTTGAAGCCCAAATCAAGACGTGGCCACTGAAGTTTTGATGTCATTGGCTTGAAAGTTCTTGCATATGCCTTTCTAAACCTCTCAACTGAGTAATATTCATGAACAAAGTCCTCCATATTTATCTCTCTAGTGAGCTTTGCAATGAAGGCTAAAGCATGGCTGCATGGTTTTCCACTTACTTGCCAAGCTCTGCAACTACATGTCTTTTCCACCAAGTCAACAGCATGGCTGAAACCTGAAACTGATACTTCAGCTGTAAGAGCTCCATATGGTAATACCTCATGGTCCTTTATTTCCTTGCTTCTAGCATTGAGAGCCTGAATAATCTTTGGGATTATTTTTTCATGCATCTTAGCACCAATCTTTCTTCTTACATCAAACTTGATGATGATCATCTGCCTTATCCTCTCACACAAGTCTACAATTTGCTTGTCCTTCTCCTTTGACACCCAGCTATTGAAACTCTCAGAGAGGTTATTGTTGATGTAATCAACCTTAGATAGTTCTGAAAATTTGCTTCTGCTCCACGCATAAGGATGATTGTGATCAACCCAATCCATTGCATCAGGACTCTTATCCGCTATCATGGCAATGTGATAGTTGTACTTCTCAATGATGCAAGTCTTGGCTGCTGCCCACATGTGTTGAGCAAAAAATTGTCCTTTGTGGTTCTTCTTCATGTTCTTCCACAAATGTCTCATGCATTCTCTATGCTCTACTCCTGGATAAACCTCATCTACAGCCCCTTCTATTCCTTTGCCCGCATCAGTGCTAAGCACCAAACCTGTATATGACATGGAACAAAAGAGAGTTATGTTAGTTTCCATTGCTGCTGAAATGAAAGTATAGGAAATTGAAACAAAAGTGGTCATTCACAAACCTGTAGGAGTACCAATTGCTTTCTTTAAGTTCTTCACAAACCAAGACCAACTTTCTTTGGATTCTGTCTCAATCACGCCAAAAGCCACCGGATATAGTCAATTATGTCCATCTATTGCAACAGCAGATGCTAGCTGCCCTCTTGACCTTCCAGTCAAGTGAGTAGAGTCCATGGCAATGTATGGCCTACACCCTTCCAGAAAACCATCAATGCATGGTTTGAGTGCAACAAAAAACCTCCTAAAACACTTGTCACCTTTGTGCTCTTCGAGGTCTAACTCAACAATACTACCAGGCATAGCTTTGAGCAACTCAGCCTGATAAGTAGGTAACAGATCATAACTGTCATCCCAAGCCCCATTTAATATGTCTAGTGCTCTATTCTTCCCTCTGAATACCCTGTCATAAGGAACATCCAACTTGAATTTCTTCTTCAGTTCAGCCCGCAATTCTTTTGGTTTCATTGAAAGGTCATCACGCAATAACTCCAACGACCTATCAGCCACCCATTTATTGGAAGCCATTGTGGCGCCACAATGGTTCATAGAGCCACAAGTATGCTTTGGTCCGCTGATCTTAACCTGCAACAAAGAGATAATTTGTTAGCATTTAGATCTGAACTTACTTTACAAAAAGATGTACAAGTCAGAAAACAAAACTGAAAATACCTTGCAGCCAATATACTTGGTGTTAGTAGCTGCATAGAACCTCCACTTGCAGCCCTCTTCCCATGCCTTGCATTTAGCAGTAAATCTATGCTGATCTTTGTTTACAGTATGAATGGCATGATCATTCAACACACAATATTGAAGCACCACTGACTTGCACTCATCCGTGTCTGAGAATACCGCATCCACATCAATACATGGATTATCAACATCATATGATAAGGGAGGAATGTCATCCAAGTCATCATCATCAACTATTTCAATGTCAGGATCATATTCGGCATCAGAGTCAGAAGATGCAGCTAGATCGGTGTCATAGCTGCTGTCACTTAATGCAACAAGTGACTCGGTGTCAGAGTACATCCCCTCCTCATCAACTCCTACAGCCTCACCATCATCTCCACTCTTTGTTTTCAGTTTTTTGCCTTTCTTATTTGAGGAATTCTCATTTGTGGCTTTGGTTTTGTCACTCTCATCTGTGGATGTCATTGTGGGTGTGGGTATCTCCCTCTCATTCCTCAATGAAGGGTGGCATCTACGTTTTGTGGGTGAAAACTGCAAAGGACCCTCAAAGTCATTTATTTGGGCATACACATACACCACTCCCTTGTCTATGTTCTGTTGAAACCACTCTAAGAGATGTTCATCAGTTTTAATCTCAAGCGGATGATCGTCAAGAGAGTGATTATCCAATGCACGCCGCAAAGAAATATATTGCTTAGATCCCCACATGTAGTGCTCAGCGACAAAATTAACTAGCTGCAGTATTCCATAGCGATGCACAGCGACATTTTGCGGCGGCAATTTTTTACCCTGCAGATATCTCTTTGGAGCATCATCTGGCAAGCTAAAATATGACCTAACTCTAACATGCAGTTTCAAATATATCTCACTCTCCCTACATATGAATAAGAATCACAGCAATTTAGTGTACGCACTATTGCACTGTCCATTGCAATGAATCCATTCAATTTCGCACAGGAAGAAGCTTACCCAACGGCTGCAGATTCAGTCACCTCCATGCCAAATGCAGCAGCGTCGCACCCAAAGGCGAACGCCGGCGTCGCGCGTGCCCTTGCCTGGCCTGCGTCGCGCGCACCAGGCCAGCGACGCCGTCGCCGAGTACCCGCGCGCCGCCCGCGTCCCTGGCCCGCGCAGGTCCGCGCCCCGCCCAAGTCCCTGGCCCGCGCAGCTCCACCCGCGTCCAGCCGCGCAGGTCCAGCCGCATCCACCCGCCGACGACCCGCGTCCACCCGCCGCCGTCGCCGCCGCCGCCGCCTCGCCTAGGGTTAGGTTTTGATTTTGCCTGGTCGCGTGGAGGAAACAGAGCAGAGGCAGGACGATTCGTGTCGTGGAGGTGAGATGGGGAAGATTGGAGTCGGGGGTATTTTGGTCCAGCAGCGTTTTTTCCTTTTTTCTTTTAATCGGTAAATTCTTGGATCTCACGGTGGAGTCAGACTAATGGTAAACGGCAGGTTCGATTCAAAAAAGTGATGGTAAAAACGCAAAAACGCAGATTCGGGGTTAAAAATGCAATTGGCCCTCAGAATGATGGTAAAAACGCAATTTCCCAAAAAAAAAAAGCGTAGTAGTACCAATATTCCAATGTTTACTGTTACTGTTAGAAGGGAAAGATAACCAAATGTTGGTTGATCTGGACTGTTGTTTCCAATCGGATGGAATGCGTGACAGTACAGTCATTATAATTGCTGAAATGGAGACATGCACCATATTGTTGTAATAACTAAAAGTTCCTCCTTTTTCACTTGCAGGCAGATTGGTGTACGAGGAGAAAGAGCGAGAGAGGTAGCGTCAGCTCATCAGCCAGGGAAGCCAGGATGGCGACAATGGACCAGTGGCTGGCTAGCAACATTGGCTCGTTTGGGGTGGTTCCTCCTGGCACCATTGCTTGCGGCTTACGCGCTGCGTGGGCTACCCCAGGTGTACTTCAACATCCACCTCCGGAGGCACGTGCGGCGGCTGCTCCCATTCCTGGACCCATTCGTCACTATTGACATCGTCAGCAAGCCCGACATCTACATTGACCGGATCAAGTCCAGCGACGCCTACGAGGAGGTGAAGGCGTACGTGAGCACCGGATGCTTGCGGGGCGCACGTGAACTCCGCGCTGAGGGTGCATTGGAGGGTGATGGCTTCATTCTCAGCTTGCGTGAGGGGCAGGAGGTGGCGGATGAGTTCCACGGTGTCACTGTGTGGTGGTCGTCAGTGCTACAAGAGAAGGAGGATCGCGTGGGGCAGGTGCGCAGCCTCCGCCTCACATTCCACCAGAGGCACCGGGAACTCATCGTGCACGAGTACCTGCCACATGTTCGCCGGAGTGGCCGCAGTGTTATGTTCAGGAACCGACGCAGGAGGCTCTACACCAACAAGAAAAGCCTTGAATATGCGTACGTAATTATGAATTTTATCTGAAGCTTGATTCACGTATTTGATCTCGTTATTATCTATTGATCTGTCTCCTGTTAGTGTGAACAAGAAAGGTGCCTCGCGAACTTAATTGTTAGCTTGAATTTTTCCATTTATTGTTACAATAGTCATGGTCTGCAGTTAAGGATTTGATTTGTGAGTGCCAAGTATTGCTAGGATCATTTACACTCTCTGCAAATAGTTGTAATACATAACAGTTATTTTTTTGTGCAACGGCACAAACAGTAGAGAAAACTGATCTTATATGGTTATCTTGCAAAAGTCTGATTGGAGCAAACACTTGCCAAACAGTATTGTACTTTGCCAGGTCAGTTTTCGATATAGCATGCTGTGATCTTAACTAGATACATTAAGTAGATGAGTTGGTGACTGATTTCACTATAACAGATTTCTTTGCTTTTTTTTCCTTTCATTATCTTCAAATTCTACCATGTATGACCCGGACAAGAAGACAAAGATCATGGGCGACCTTGATGACTTCTGCAACAATAAGGACTACTACAGCCACATTGGCAAGGCGTGGAAACGCGGCTACCTCCTCTATGGCCCTCCAGGCACGGGCAAGTCCACCATGATCGCCGCCATGGCCAACTACCTCGACTTTGACATATACGACATCGAGCTCACCATGGTGCGCAGCAACAAGGACCTCCGCAAGCTCTTGATCGAGACGACGGGCAAGTCCATCATTGTCATTGAAGACATTGACTGCTCCCTCGATCTCACTGGCCAGCGCAGCACCAGTGATGACCTGCCGGTGCACATTGACATCCCCACACTCAACAACAAGAAGCGCGCGAGGACCAGCGAGGTGACCCTGTCTGGCCTGCTCAACTTCATCGACGGGATCTGGTCGGCACATATCGATGAACAGATCATCGTGTTCACTACTAACTATGTAGACAAGCTTGACCCCGCCTTAATCCGGTGCGGGCGGATGGACTTGCACGTGGAGATGTCCTACTGCTGCTTCGAGGCGTTCACGACACTGGCTAAGAACTACCTCGGCATCGATGAGCACCCGCTGTTCGCCATTGTTAAGGAGCTGCTGCAGGCTGTGGAGATCATTCCAGCCGATGTTGCCAAGTGCCTGATGACGTCTGAGCGCACTAACCATGGCGCTGATGCTTGCCTGGAGCACCTCATCAACGAGCTCGAGAAAAAGGCTGAAGAGGAAGCTGCTGCAAAGGCAAATGGCAAGGGCAATGGAGATATGACCAATTTTCGAGGGGTGCTAGAAGATGGTGGAAACAACACCGACGACACCGACGACTATGATAGCTACAGCAGTGAGATAGACAAGGAGAAGACTGAAGAGGAAGCTGCTGCAAAGGCAGATGGCAAGGGCAATGGAGATATGACCAATGTTCGAGGGGTGCTGGAAGATGATGGAAACAACTCCGACAACTATGATAGCTACGAAAGTGAGATAGACAAGGAGAAGCCTGAAGAGGAAGCTGTTCCAGGGGTGCTGGAAGATGATGGAAACAACACCGACGACACCGGCGACTGTGAAAGCTACAGCAGTGATGATTATGAATTTTGATTCGTGGTTAAGTTAGCTAGAAGTCTGAACCTCGGGAAAGAATGTTTAGCCTGCTTTTATTATCCCCCTCACATTTGGCGATCTGACTACTTGGAGTAGCTGCCAATGTGTTGTCACACCCCAAAATTTCAATTTTGGGATGTGAACCGTTTTTCAAATGTAAGCACCAATTTTCTCATATTTTCAAATGGTTTTGCTTATTTTTGAATATTTTATATTAAAATGGATTTATTTGGTTTTAAAGATTTACACAGTTTGGTAAATTGAAAATTATTTATTTCATTTTTTATATTTAAAATTGAATTTAGCTTGCTTTAAGAAAATTGATTTCCAATACAAATTATAACATGAAATGAATTTCAAAAGGATTTTTATTTTTGTCATGAAATGCCTTTTTACCAAGATAATTTCTTCTCTGGAAAAGAATTGATTTGGGTTTAAATTTTGTTTTCAAAATGATATATTTTATTTATGTTTGCTTGAAATTTAATGTGCCAAAGTTTTCATTGAAAATAATTTAATTCTATTTTGATGTTTTTTTATAAAGATATTGAAAATAAAATGGGGACATCCTAAGCTTGTAGTCGAGCCCGTCTTTTGCCTTCTCTCTTCTCTTTTCTTGCCACGATCTTTCTACTACACTCGTGGTTCCAATTGGCAACTTAATCGCCCGCCTCACCTTTGTCTATGCTCGTTCCGACCCGACGGGTCATGCTACTTCCTTTCATAATGTCATCTCTCATAATCTTGACATTCTTGTATGTGGACATGATGTCGTCCATATTCTTTTAAGCCACAACCAAGATATATGGTCCCATACACATTCATTTACCTACCGCTTCCTCCGAAAAGGAAAGAAACCAGCATTTTACGCTCAATAATACACTTTCCATCATGTTCTTCCCTTTCCTTTCATTAGCACAATATCGCGACATCTCCTACAAATATCTAGGCCCCTCCTCACGCCCTCACACACACCTACAATACATTGTGCCTGGTCATATCATTGTCCACATTCGATCCACCTACCGCGTTCACTTAAATGGAAAGAACACAGGCATTAAATGTCAATTAATGTGTTTATTGCGTTCCTTTCTTTCTTCATCTCTTTCCTAACCATCTAGCACTCCTCTCCTATAAATACCAGCCTCTCCCCACGTCCTCCCTGAGAAATGCTAGACTCACGAAACTCACTCACGCAAAATTCACGAATTGCTGACGTGGCCGGTGATAACCACACCATGTTCCTTGATTTCAGGATTCGCATCCTTGATTTCAGGATACTCAACGAATCTGTTAATGCCACGTAAGCATTTCGTGAATTTTGCGTGAATGTTTTTCGTGACTGTAGCAGCGCTCCGTCCTCCCCACCCCTGAAACCCTAACCACGCCGCAAGGCTGCCGCCGCTACTGCCTGCCCTCGCGTCCAGCAACACAGGCGCCAATTGACATCGACATTCCCGGCGATCCAGCCATCCAAACGCCGCCAAATTTCACCAGCATGTGCGCCATGAAGTCCTCTACAACATATCCAAAGATCGCGTCAAGATCTGATACAGGTCGACGGGGATCTAATTCGCAATGTCGACTGCTCGCTGTTCTGGATCTATCCTGCGCGCCTGATGGTAATTCAATCCGTGATTCATCCAATCCCCTTGGCCTTTTTGATATCTAATTGATACCTAATTGTGTTCCAGCAAGTATACTACTAGTTCCCCAAAGGATTCCCCTAGATCTTGCGTGAAACGTCCAGGAACGCCATGCGACTCTCAGCTGTTCCAGAACGACCTCACCGAGATGCAATGGTTCGATCTCCTTTTCAGGTGAACCCATGCCCCAATCACCGTGTGTTCGATATGTTCCACAACATTTATCATATTACTATTGAAACCTTGTCCTCAAAAATCAACCCAATCAGCGGGAACACGCACTTGTTTATGTCTATACGTTTCTGTTATTCCTGTTTCAATCCTGAACCGTTAACCTTGCATAACTTTTGATCTGTAACTCCGATTTAGGTGATCCTTGCACCTAAATGTTCATTATAACCTGCACTATCCAACCATAGCTCTCTTCTATTCTGAACCATGCATTATGTATTGATTGTTTGCTTTCTTTCTTATGTATGCTTGTTCTTTCGGTGTACGGTTCGATAGAGAGCGTGCATACCAAGATCATTGAAGATGAAGAACAACACATCGAAGACCATGGATTGCAATTGCTGACCAGAAAAACCATTACATTAGAGAGATATTATTAAGGCAAGTGTCCTTGACCATTTTGAACCTATTGCTTTCTCCCTCTAGTCATGCATTTGCGTTCAATTGGAATCCCATGTGTCATACCCTGTTCCTTTACTTTATCCTTGTCGCCGGGTTATGGTAGAGGTTAATGATAATGTGGATGGGTAGAAATGCTTAGCTTGCTGTCTTGGGTGGATGATAATTTGACTAATAATCTTGACTAATGGTTTCACTTGAACATAATCTTCACGGACCGCTTAATCTTTTTAGCAACATAGAACTTAGGTGATCCAAGCAGGAGGATGTGTTGATGATGGTGCGGGAATGCATATGTATCTGTCATGGTACTGTTGGTTTGTGGTTAGTACCTGCTTGTGATCATAAGGACCGGTTCGTGGAGCGGCAACCCAGGACAACAGCGCAAAGCACAGGGTTGATTATGGTAGACTTGGTGAAGTATTATGCTAACTTCCCAGTTTTGCCGGCGTTCATGGAAAGAGGGAGGAAGGGGTACTTCCAAACTCAGGTGATGGAGGGGTACTCCTAGCCAAGGCGCAAGAGGGGGCTTCTGAAGGAAGGGTTACTTCCGCGGCGGTGGAACCTTAGCGGGGATATTGGCAGGCTGGGAAGCGCTTTGAAAGGCCATGTGGTGATCTCTTGGCCTCACACCTTTGGTAGTGTGAAGGCAACATGGAGGTTTTAGTCACTGAATAGTGATGGAATCACCACCCTGTGGGTAAAGTTGTGCACCTCTGCAGAGAAGTAAAACTGTCATGACAGCCGTACTCACGGTCAGGAGCGGCCTGGATCCTCACATGATTAGATGGATGAATGGATGGATATGATTCTGGCGGGGAGCCATTTGGATGCTGCAAGTGGGTAACTTGTAGTATGGTTTTGGGCGGTTAGCCTGTTTTGCTGCAAGGGGGTACCTTGTAGTGTCTAATTAATTTTGGGATGGGTTAACATTCACCTAGTAATTCAGGAATGCTTTACCATTGGTTTAGGGTGTTTTTTCTGCAATTTAACCTTATGTCAGCCTTTCTTGTTATAAGCCTGCATTGCATATACTTTCCCACACTTGCGGAGTACGACATGTACTCACGCTTGCTATTTCCTCTACAATCATGATATGCTGCTCAGAGAGTGAAGATGGACTACTTTGAAGACGATGGTGAAGACTAAGCTTGTGGAGCCCCCGGTCGACTGCCTGTGGTGTTATGGAGTCTTCCGCTAGCGTTTGTATTTGTTTAGTCCTTTGAGACATTTATTGTATTGATTATACGATTTAATTATGACATTGGTTGTACTGTTACTTTATTTTGTCCTATATGTGTGAATCTTGATCCTGGGCACACATATAGATGAGCATTCGGTTTTGGCCTTAAAACCGGGTGTGACATGTGTGTTGCTGATGCCCTGCTGCACAAGAACTACCTGTGTTAGAACCACGAACCGAGATGATTCCAGTTTCAGAACTTGATTTGCTGTCACTTCTAAGACTTGAAGTAGCCTATGGTTTTTTCTGTAATCCTTGCTATCTAGCCACCTAATCATATTAGGATCAAAATTATGATGATTTCTACATGATCCGAATTGTGATGATTAGGCCCACAATAAAACTGTGTGATCAGCGGCAACCTGACTATTTTTCTCAGTTATATGTTCGCGTTCTATACTAGGAAACGAGTGAGATGAGGACGATCAAGCGATGTGGGGACGAGGACGACAACATCGGCTCATCGTCCATGCTCCTGGCGCCGCTGTTCATGGCCGTGAGCTTCGCGAGCTTGTCACACCCAGTGCAGTGATGACAGCAGAGTAGGTGCATGAAGATGTCGTATTTCTGAAGAAGGCAAGACTGACACCAAGAAGTGCGGCAAATGCGTGGGTCCCACCTTCGGCCGTGCAAGCCCATTTGTGGGGAAGCGGGTGGCCTGAAGAGGCAACTTCCGAGAGCTGGATAGAAGATTATTCTTTTTCTAAAAAAAGTCATATGCGCTAAGATTTATAAGGTTCAGCTTCAAAGGACTATTATATAAGTTGAAAGTGTGCAAAAGTGAAAAATTCAAGACGAAATCAAAGTTGTTGTAAACTCATCAGGAAATCCACGTTGATTAATTTAGCAACAAAAAAAAAAGAAAAGAAAGAAAGAACAAAAGCATCGAACTGCTCACAGCTTCACAGTCACGGTCAATGGCCTTCGATAGATCAGGTAGCATGCATTCGTGGAGCTAATACTAGAATCGGTGGTGTAACAAAACAAACATCTAAAAAGCTTTTAAGCAAAACCCAGTTTCATGATAGGAAGTGGCCCAGAAACAAACACATAAAACTCAACTTGGCAAATCAAGTTACGACATGGCCAAGACAACATATTGCAGTATGTCATAACCCAACTCTCTTCCGCAGTTCATCAAAAATTGGAGGGAACTGCAGACCCAGCTCTAAGAAACCCTTGGTCAACACAGCCTTCTTGAAACTTTCCTCCTTGGCAAAGAAGTCCATGCACCTGCTCTTCAGTTCTGGCAAGTTGTACATTTCAGCACAAGCTAAGGTAACAGCAACTGAGTCAACAGACACATTATCCAGCAAATTCTGTGCACACATAAGCTTCAGCCGGTCCAATGCATACCGGTCAGCTGCGGCTAACAGATCATGCATTATCTCAGAGGGAGTGTCCTCGAGCTCGTTGTCTCCACTCAAGGAATCACTGTACATGAACCGGAGCATAGCTTTGAACATTGTAGCCTCAGCCATGGAACCAAGCAGCTCTGCTCTGAAGACCGAGGAGCGGACAGCAAGTACAGCTCGATGTGCATGGAATGTTTCGCCGTCAATCTTGAATGAGACATCTGCCCCATCTGTGCTGTCCAGCAGGCGCCCAAGATCTTTTCCGATGTCGGAAGGCGGCACTGGAATAGAATTGTCTTCTAGCACCATGATGCAGCACATAAACGTGATCTGGCCATCTGTTACGTAGTATTTCACTAGATCAGTTTGTTTCACGAACAGATGCCACCCAAAGTTCTTATTGTCCATCTGGAACACATGAACCCCTGCCCTTTTTGCACCCTTTAACGATGGTTCGCCGCCCTTGTTGATCAAGAAGGCCTCCACGATGGCCTTGACGCTTCTGGATTTGCTCAAGAGCTCGACAAATAAAGAGAGACACTCTCCCTTGCCAGACACCATGGCCTCAGCTCCTCGTGGGTAGCAGTTTATCCTCCACATGTGCCCACCGGCGGAGATGGCATCGGAGTGGACGGCCTTGCCAATGGCGAGATGCTTGGTTTTCTCATAGTCCACTTTGAACTTGAGAACGGCGGAGGATGAATCCATCATCATGGTGGTTTGTGCCTCTGGACCCGATGTGCGCTGTCGTTTGGTTGCTGCATAATTTGGGAGGGGGCAAAATTGACAACCAATTAGCGCAAAATTAGCCTAAGCTCCCCAAGGACCAAGAAAAAGGACATGGAATTAGAATGTAACCGTAGATAAAAACAGCATAACATGCTACAAATAAACTAAGCATCTCATTTTGCTCATTCTATCATTAGGGAGTAATAAGTAAAATGCCAAGAAACAATAGCAAAGTCGAGTTTTTTTTTAATAGCAAAGTTAACAATGCCACAGGGGGTGCAGCAACCCCCTGCACTCTAGAAACCAACAGCCTGGCGATACTTAATCTTCAACAATTTTCAGATCAAGAACGTTCAATTTGATCTAATCCCACCTACTACCTTAGCAAAGTTTGTAGCTAAGTTTCAGAGTAATTTTATTCATCCTTGTTGGTAACACCCCCTTAGCAAAGTTTCTAGCTTCGGCCCATTATAGTAGTACTTGACACACTCTTTATCAGGGAAAATACGATACTCCCTCCGTTTTTAAATTGTTGTCGCCATTGACTTTTTTATTTACGTTTGACCGTTCGTCTTATTCAAAATAGTTGTTCGAATATGCAAAATTATAAGTTAGGTTCAAACTTACTTTGAAGATAAAACAAATCATCACAAAATATATGATATTTTTAAAACTTTTTTGAATAAGACGAATGGTCAAAGATAGCAAAAAAAGTCAATGGCGACAACAATTTAAAAACGGAGGGAGTACATTTCATCAGAATAATAAAAAGTAAAGAAATGAAAGACAGGACCAGATGGGGACTCACAGTCTCGTTGCCGGGAGTGCCCGCGAGTGGGGACGAGGCTCCGCCGACCGCTTCCCTGTCCCAGAAGTTCCCCACCACCTCGGACTTCCTGCGACGGCTCGCGCGCTCCGACCTGGAGCCTTGGCGCCCCTGCTCCCAATGCCGAAGCGAAATCCCCCAACCGCGCGGGGTCAGAGCGAGGGCGACTAAGCAGGAACCGGATGTACCGATGGATTTGTTGCCGGCCAGAAACAGACGACGACGGGCCTCCGCTGCCGCCGGCCGCCTCGTCACCGACTCCCACCATGACGAGACGGTTCAGCTGGCCCTCGTGCAGATGCAGGCTGGAGGAGGCTTCGTGTCCTGATGCGGCGGTGAGCGGAGCCACTGCCCGAGAGTGGGGGGACCGCTGGGTGTGTGTCCCCGAAGAGCGGGATTCATCGCACTCGCGTACGCGAGTTGAAACAACTTCTCGCGCACCTTCTGAATCTCGTCGCCGCTACCTCCAGGCGTGCGGCGGAGCGCCTGCCCAACCTCGTGGCCACGCCTCCCACCACACGTGCACGTTTGTTGATTGGCCAATCAACAAACCTGCGCGAGTTTGCAGCTTCGCCTCCCCGGCAGCAACGACCGTGCCTCCTCCCGCGCATGGCCTGTGCGCTGCCCCAGCCTGCTGGTCCGCCGCCACCGTTGCTCTCCTACGCATGGCTGCCGTGCACCGGAACAATTCGTTTCTTTTGGTGGAACATTTGATTCCTCGTGCCAGAACAATTCGATTCTTATGGTGGAACATTTGATTCTTTGTGCTGGAACAATTCGTATATCATGGTGGAACATTCAATTCTCCGCGCTGGAACAATTCGTTTCTTATGGTGGAACATTTGATTTTTCGTGCTGGAACATTTGAATTCTCTTGGTGGAATATTCTATTTTTTCCTGAGAGTTCGAACTGCCATGGCTGTTACGGTGGTCTGGTTAGAGGAAGAAGAAGAAGGGTGCCTCGCTATTTGGGCTGCCTTTGTTTGTTTTAGTTTGTTGATTGGCCTTCGCTGGGCGGCCCAGAACGACATTGCAGCCCAAAACAGTAGGTAGCCAGGCGGCCCGCTCGCGGGGACGTGCGAGAGGCGCAATTTTTCTCGCGCATGCGAGTGCGAGAGGGCCCCCCCGAAGAAGGCGCAGAGAAGGTCGTGGGCTGCGTTCCGTCTTCGTTGTGGGCTGCAAGCAGGAAGAGTTTTATCTGGGCCTCTCCGTTGGCAACCAAAAACCTCTAATATTTGTTGATTCAATCCTTAAGAATGTATCCAATCTCGTGACCATGCTGATCTTGTTTAGTACATCATGTGATTTGTCTGGAAAGCCGGAAACCAGCTAAGATTTAAGAGAAAAATAACCTCTATTCATTCTCCGTGATTTTCCGAGCTGAAGTGGAGCAGAATTGCAGAAAGCTAAATGACTAGCTCAACAAGTTTCGGGTGAATTTTGTCTCATGTAATGAACATAAAAGAACACAATTATGAAGTGACATACTTTATGCATTCATCTTATAATCACGGAAACAGTTTCCCACACTATCTCTCAGATATACACACTCCTATTTAGTTATGTAACAGACCCTCTCAATCACAATTCAGAACTTCGATGAACTCAAGTTGAGACTGAATCTGAAATCATTGAACTTTCTAGTACGCAGGGGTTTCAAAAGCCCGTCAGCAACTGGATCCTTCAATGTGATGAATTGGATATCCAATGCTTTACTTGCAACTCTTTCTCTGACAAAATAAAACAACATGATATACGATATGCTTACGTTCGAGCATGGAAAATCAGAGAGATAGGTTGCTCCCAGGTTATCACACCATAAACAATTCTTCTAATAACGTCTGAACCCAGATGAGTTTTCCTAACAGTTCGTCTCGAAAATGAAAATTAGTTAAAAGGCTTGAATCAATACTGGAGATTAAAATTTTCTTGAGGCTAATCACGATGGATAGCATTTTAACCAGACAGAACAGTATAAATGGGGCTGCAAAAGGGTTCAAATTTCATCAGTTGTCATATGGCGAGGAAAGTAGGAAACATATATAGATCATATGCTTTTCCAGATATGCCCTGTCTAGGTTTATGCACGGAGCATCAGTCTTTTTTTTTTTTTTTGAGCCTGACAGCTTGTGCTCCTTTTCCCTTTTCCGAAGGCTGTACTTGGTTTATGGAGTGTAAGAGCATCTCCAGCAACCTATAAACAGTCAACAATCAAATAAATAAGCGCAAAAACTGATGTGAAATTATCAAGTGCCAAGTAAAATAAATGCATGCAGTGAAGCAATACAAGGACTGCATTTTTCAGACTGCAGGATTCAAAGTTGGCCACAGATCATTTTCCATTACAGAAGGAATGCTGTTAATACTCAACTACTCTAGTTAAAAGCAATTGGCCATTGTGATGCCGAAACTACAGATTAACATGCATGATCAACAGTTCAGCACAGCAAAAGTAGACATGTCAAAAGTTCCAGGAATCTGAGTTGTGACATTAAACTCTACCTCATCCTAAGTATCAATCTAACCTGGCAGAAACATAGTTCAGTACTGAAGGAAGACGACCATCTGAACATCATATTCCCCATTCATCAAACACCTGATGCCCCAATATCCTTGAAAGCATATCAGATACATTAGCAGTCACCACATTCAAAATACCATACATAAAAGTACTCTTCATGTAGAAGCATCATATTGCAGAATATCATCACCCAACCCTCTCCCGGAGCTCATCAATAATCGAAGGGAACTGCAGACCGAACTCTAAGAAACTCTTGGTTAAAACAGCCTTCTTGAAATTTTCATCCTTGGCAAGGAAGTCCATGCACATTTTCTTCAGCTCTGGCAAGTTGTACATTTCAGCACATCCTAAGGTAACAGCAACAGTATCAACAGACACCCTATCCATCAATTTCTGTGCACACATGTCATACCCTATTTTCAGAGGTACTTGAATCCACCGTATCAGTCCCTGGATCAGACGCTGATACGGACATTCTCACAGAATGGCACTTCAGAGTCACACCTTTATTTATTACCCAAGCTCATTACAAGCCTTTTAATTTACATAAAAGGTCTTTGGGGTGGCCAGAGGCCTTACAACACTACACATCACACCACAGTGGCCATTACTGGGAAGCAGCAATGCCACACTTTATTCTACGCAACGGACGGCGGAAGCAGATCCACTCCACTGGCATACTTGCGCGTGACGACCCTAGTCTTCTTCGCCATCGGCTTGAAAATCATACTCTGCTTCTTCCTCTGAATGATTGATTAAGATGGGGGGGTGAGTACATAAGGTACTCAGCAAGTCCTAACACAAGGGTGACTCGCATGCAAGGATATTGTCAAGGAATAGGCTGGAGTTTTCATCGATCGGCCGAAAAGCCAATTTTTCAATGCAGGGGTTGTTTTGCAAACCAAAACATTTTGTAAAACTCTAAGTCATTATTGATAAGATCTTAGTGGGGTTGAGTGGCCCTGGGGGAGAATAAATCCTTCCCGCCAGTTCCCAAGTTTTAACGCTGGCAGGCAACCAGCACACGGCTCCAAACCGGCGTTATTCCGAAAACACACACGCCAAGGATAACTCACACGGAGAACTAATCATTGTGTGGCCATTGCTTTCGCTTTGTCCAATGCCGTGGAACACGGCTATCCGGATAGATTCTTACACTCTGCAGAGGTCGTACACTTTACCCACGAGGCATGTCAGACCTTTCCACCGTCGTGGGTCGGAAGGACATGCTAATGGTCCCGTACCTGCCTAATGTCACCACGGTACCACCTCGGAAAGTCAACGACCAGGGGCTTCACATAGGCATAGAATAGCCAATAACTTTCACTTGCCAGATCCGACGCCAACCTCGTCAAGACCCTCTCCTGGCTTCCGATTGCAACTCCCTGCCTCCTGGTGGTACCGGGCGATCACTAGTAGGGTGTGATTCCAAACCCTGCCCATAACAGGGGCTCGTGGTTGCACTCAAGTGCTAGGCAAGGCGGCACATGAACCGGTCCTTATACGACCGAAGCAAGCATCTTCAATAGCTACTCTCCAACGAGAAGTAGCGTCCCAGAGATAGCCTCCCCACTGAGGACTATCTCGCTTGCTCCCGTCTAAAACATAACCCCCACTATGGGTTTCACTTACTAAGCCCATCCCTTTTATTTCACACACACATCACCAAGTCACACTCACACATTTTCACACAAAAACATGTGATGCAAAAATTATTAATTAACACAGTGTGAATGAACCTAAGCGGCAATATTTTCCATCAAATCATTAAAGATTAATGATTGTGGAACCTAGGGTTAACAATGGATTAAGGATAGCCATAAACAAGGCATGGCTTTTCTCAAGATAGGTTACTCTAATATTTAAATCATTTTAAAAGACTATGCATATTTAATTTGCACACAGGCTCTATATAGGGTATTTTGTAAGAATTAATTAGGTGAAATATGATCAAGGTGGTTAGGACTTGCCTTCACCAAAATCTTCCTCCTCTAAGTCCTCTTCGTAGTCGGGGTCCTCGTGTTCCTCCTCGAAGACTTGGTCTCCTATCGATTAAATAAAAGAAAAGCTAAGTCTACCGCTTAACACTCAATTAAACAATCATTAAAATAAAATAAATAAAACAAAATACACCACTAAATATGGTTTTGATGGAATATGGTAGAGCATGATTTTAGATGAATAATGGTGCAAGAATCATCGAATTCGGAGTTAAAACGACAAAGATATGAATATTTGAAATTAGGGGAAAAGGATTAAATTAGGGGTAGATTAACTTTAATTAAGTATAATCTCCACCCTAATTTTCCAGAGGTGTACAAGGGTTGGAAAAAGGTTAGAAATGATTTTGGGAATTTTTGGATATTTTTGGGAATTTTTCTGATATTGGAAATATGCCCGAAATACATTTCTGTGTACACTCTCGGGTGTACCCAGCATTTTCGTGCGCGAAACAGAGGCTGACATGTGGGCCTGTGGGGCCGAGGGCCCCTGGCTGCCACTGTTCCGTGAACTTGGTCCACAGAGGCGTGGACCGGGATGGGTTTGTGTGTGCGGTCCACCGTCAGCCGGTCCGGTGGACCGAGGGGCGCGCGGGGCCGCGCGGGCCCGCGAGTCAGTGACTCAGGCGGGGGCCCGGTGGCGCCGGCGCGGCGGCGACGGGGAGAAAGGGCGCGGCGGCGCCGGAGAGCTCGCCGCCGGCCGCTACTAGGGCCTAGAGTGTCGTGGAGAGTTGGGCCGGGCTTCTACGCGCGACGGGGAAGCTGATGGGGGAGCATGGTGTCGCGCGCGACGGCCGAGACGGCGGCGCGGGCTTGCCGGAGGGTGGCGGTGCGTCGGTGTGTGTGGTGGGATGCGCGCGCAAGCGCGCGAGCACAAGTTTGTGAAGGGGATAGGGTGCGCGTTCGTGCGGTGAAGGTGTGGGGGTGCTCGGCGACGTCGGGGAATGCCCCACGGCGGCCGGCGTTGGAGGGGAAAAGGAGGCGGCGGTGGCGCACGGTGGGAGCTAGGCTGCGGTGCGCGAGGAGGGAGAAAGAGGGGTGCAAAGGAGAGAGTGGGGAGTGGAGGTGCTCACCTCGGGTCCGGTGGGAGCGGGGAATGTCGGGAGGCGGCGGAATCGCTCGCCGGAGCTGGGGAAGGAGAGAGGGAAGTTGGGCTCGGTGGCGTGGAGGGGGAGAGCGAGAAGAAGAAATGGCAGCGGGGAAGAAAGGAGGGGCCGGCGCTCCTCTTATACCCGCTCGAAGGCGGTGGAGAGGGCCGGGAAATATCCCGAGTTCGTCGGGATATTTCGCCGGAGCGCGCGGTGCTCGCGGCGCGGGAGGTGGGGGCCGGAGCTGGGGCGATGCCACGCGGCGAGAAGGGAAAGAGGGGCCCTGGGCACGGTGTGGTCGCGCGGGCGCGTTGCTTTGACGCCGCGGCGGCGCGGAGCTCGAGCTCGCCGGAGTTATGGCGAGGGCGGCTAGGGTTTGATGTTGCCGGTCGAATGGCGGAGCAGGGCCCGGACGAGAGAAGGAGGGAGAGCGCGGGAGAGCGACGCGTGGGGGAGCAGAGGAGGAAATGCGGCGGCGGGGAGCAAATCCCCGGCCGGCACGCCGGCCGGTCGGGCGGCGCGCATCGGAGGAGGAAGAAGGCGCGGGTCCCACTCGTCAGCGGCACAGCGGCGGGGTGAAGCGGGCTGGGCCAGTTGGGCCGAGGCGAGCGCGGGGGAGGGTGTCGGCCCAGGCGCGCGAACGGGAGAAGGAAGGAGGAAGGAGGGACATGGGCCGGGGAGAGAAAATAGGAAAGAGGCGGCCCAACAAGCCAGGAAAGGTTTGTCTATTTCTGGATTTGGAATTTGAAGGGAATTCAAGGAGATTTGAATTCAAATTTGAAATAGGTTTTCAACACACACTCAAACAATTAAAATAAAGGCAAGAGAGAGGCAAATATGCATATGAGTGTTTCATGCATGGTTTTTATTTCTGGAAAATTTTAATTGAGCCCTATTTTTGATCTAATCCAAAATTCTTATTTGAAATTTTTTGAAAAGTCCAACTTTTAGGTTTATCGAAATGAGCAAAATTACGGGTGCTACAAACCTACCCCACTTAAACAGAATCTCGTCCTCGAGATTCCGACTCGCTATCGAACAGGTACGGGAACTCTCTCCTAAGGTCGTCTTCTCGTTCCCATGTGGCTTCTGCCTCAGTGTGATTGCTCCATTGCACTCGGCAAAATCTTATAGCATTCCTTCTTGTTAGCCGGGTGGCAACATCCAATATCTTTATAGGTCTTTCCTGATATCGGAGATCGGGTTGGAGGTCCATTACTTCAGGGGGTATTACTTCTTCTGGGACCCTCAGACATTTCTTTAGTTGTGATACATGGAAGACGTTATGTACGTCGGACATCTCCTCAGGGAGTTCAAGACGGTATGCCACTTTTCCGATCCTCTCAAGTATCTTGAATGGTCCGATGTACCTTGGGGCTAACTTTCCCTTTATTTGGAATCTTCGTGTTCCTCGAATTGGCGATACTTTGAGATATACATAATCCCCTTTTTCGAAGCTCAACTCTCTACGCCTTGTGTCTGCGTAACTCTTTTGTCTGCTCTGGGCTGCTTTCATGTTTTCTCTGATCAGTGCCACCTTTTCTTCGGCATCCTTGATGATTGCGGGTCCAAAAAGGGATCTTTCTCCTACTTCTGACCACATTAGTGGTGTTCTGCATTTCCTACCATACAATGCCTCAAATGGTGACATTTGCAGGCTTGTTTGGTAG
This sequence comes from Eragrostis curvula, assembly GCA_007726485.1. Taxonomy (NCBI): domain Eukaryota; kingdom Viridiplantae; phylum Streptophyta; class Magnoliopsida; order Poales; family Poaceae; genus Eragrostis; species Eragrostis curvula. The sequence continues at coordinate 4,641,320 of RWGY01000051.1, read as the reverse complement.
CTATTGTTGTATGAAAATTCTGCGAAGGCCAAACTCTTTTCCCAATCCTTTCCATAGACTAGGACGCATGCTCTCAACATATCTTCCAAAATTTGGTTTACTCTTTCTGTCTGTCCATCTGTTTGAGGATGATAGGCAGAGCTATAATCCAACTTGGTTTTTAGTAAACCATGTAAGCTCTTCCAAAATCTTGAGGTGAACTGTGAGCCTCTGTCGGATACTATTCTGCTCGGAACTCCATGTAGTTTAAGGATGTTATCTACATAGAGCTGAGCATACTTGTCTCCTCTGTAGGCCGTCTTCACTGGTATGAAATGGGCAACCTTGGTCAAACGGTCTACTATGACCCATATCGAGTCATTTCCCTTCTGGGTCCTGGGCAGTCCCACGATGAAATCCATGCTAATTTCGTCCCACTTCCATACTGGAACATGCAGTGGTTGTAATAGTCCTGCAGGTCTCTGGTGTTCTGCCTTCACTCTCTGACATATGTCACATCTGGCTATAAATTCTGCGATGTCTTTCTTCATGCCAGTCCACCAGTATTTCTGTTTCAAATCTAAGTACATCTTGGTACTCCCAGGATGGATGGAGTAAGCAGAGTTATGTGCTTCATCCAGGATGAGTTGTCGATATCCACCCATACTTGGTACGCAAATTCGATCCTTGTACCACAGGGTTCCCTGGTTATTTACTCGAAATCCGGGGGCTTTGTCTTCTCCTGTCTTTTTCTTAAGCTCCTGTATTTCATTATCTGTCTCTTGAGCTGTGCGTATCTGACTTTCCAGTGTTGGTTCTACACTCAGTGTATTCAACTGACCAGGTTGGGCGATATGTAGGTTTAACTTTTCCATCTCTGCTTGTAACTCAGGCATCCGTTTGGAAGTTCTAACGCGATGACGGGGCACCTTGCGACTCAGCGCATCTGCCACCACATTAGCTTTTCCTGGATGATAATGTATCTCCAGGTTGTAATCCTTGATTAATTCCAGCCATCTTCGTTGCCTGAGGTTTAGGTATGACTGGGTGAAGATATACTTTAGGCTTTTGTGATCCGTGTATATCTCACACTTATTTCCAATTAGATAGTGTCTCCAGATCTTGAGCGCATGGACGACAGCTGCTAATTCCAAGTCATGAGTAGGGTAGTTCTGCTCATGTGTCTTCAATTGCCTTGAGGCATATGCTACCACTCGTCCATCTTGCATGAGGACGCATCCTAGTCCCTGTCGTGACGCATCGCAATACACGACAAAGTCACGGTGGATGTCTGGCAAGGTCAGTACAGGGGCTGTTGTCAACCTTTTTTTTAGTTCTTGAAAACCTCTTTCGCAAACATCTGTCCACTTAAATTCCTTGCCTTTCTGTGTCAAGGCCGTCATAGGCCTGGCTATTTTGGAAAAACCTTCGATGAATCGGCGGTAATAACCTGCCAAACCAAGGAAGCTTCTGACCTCTGTCACATTGGTTGGTTGCTTCCAATTGGTGACTGCTTCAACCTTGGATGGGTCGACTGACACTCCTTCAGTCAGGATATGTCCAAGGAAAGCCACTCTGTTTAGCCAAAATTCGCATTTACTGAATTTGGCGTACAGTTGATGTGCTCTCAACCTTTCCAGAACTATTCTCAAATGCTCCTCGTGCTCTTCGGCACTCTTAGAGTAGATCAGAATGTCGTCAATAAAGACAACGACAAATCGATCTAACTCTTCCATAAATACCTTGTTCATCAGATTCATGAAGTATGCAGGTGCATTTGTGAGTCCGAATGGCATCACAGTGAACTCATACTGTCCATATCTGGTAACAAAAGCTGTCTTAAGGATGTCTCCTTCTCTAATCTTCAATTGATAGTACCCAGATCTTAAATCAATTTTGGAGAAATACTTGGCTCCATTCAATTGATCAAATAAATCATCGATCCTGGGCAATGGGTACTTATTCTTAATGGTGACTTCATTGAGAGATCGGTAGTCTATGCACAATCTAAGACTGCCGTCTTTCTTTTTGACAAAGAGGACTGGTGATCCCCATGGTGACGAACTTGGCCTAATAAAGCCCTTCTTCTGCAACTCTGCTATTTGTGCCTTCAACTCTGCTAACTCATTAGCTGCCATTCGATATGGTCTCTTTGCTATTGGAGAAGTTCCGGGGATTAGGTCAATGATGAATTCTATATCTCTGTCAGGTGGCATGCCTGGTAGCTCTTCTGGAAACACATCTGGGTATTCACAGACCACTGGCACCTCATCCAATGACTTTGCTTCCATGTGGTGAACCATTGGTGTATCTTTTGGCCTCTTTGGTTCACATACCACTTTAATCCCTTTGTGATTTACCAGAGTAACCTTTCGGGTGACACAGGCTATATTGCCTCGGTGCTTGCTTAACCAGTCCATTCCGAGGATAACATCTATCCCCTGAGATTCTAGGACTACTAAGTTCGCTAGGAACTCTACCCCACTTAGGCCTCCTTTGGAACGCAGGAATTTCACAGGAATCTCACAGGAATTTCACAGAAAACAGTTCAATTTCACAGGAAAAACGTAGGAAAGGAAAATTTTTCCTTCAATCCAAAGGAGGCCTTAAAAGGATCTTAACCCGTGGTCATCCCAAATAACTTTTGGTCTCGGCCCCGGGAGTCCGGATTATTAGGGGTTGTTTAAGCATAACAGTTGGCAAGCCATTTGTAGCAACAAACTTCGATGAAACAAATGAGTGCGAAGCTCCAGAATCAAACAGAACGGTTGCAAGAGTTGAGTTGACGAGGTACTCACCAAGTACAACGTCTGGTGTGTCCTCAACTTCATCTGCATTGATGTGGTTGACCTTGCCTCGGCCGAAGGTTTGATTGTTCCTTCGCGGTTGTCCTGAGGGTTGATGTCCACCACGTCCATTTCCTGATGCTGCAGTTCTGGCGCTATTTGATTGGTGCTGCTGAGTTGGAGCATTGCTTTGGTTCCGATAAGGGCATCTTGCAATCATATGGCCTGGTTCGCGGCAGTGAAAGCAGGTTCTCTTGTCGTTGTTGTTGGGTTGGGCGACACTGGAACCGCTCTTATGCTGGCTGCCAGAATTCTGATTGCGGTACGATGGTGCTGAGCCTTGCTGATTAGACGCGGAGGTCCTGTATTGCATTGTTGGCTGGTACTTTGGCTTCTGAAAGCTATTATTGAATCTTGGCTTCTGATTCCTCTCCTGCTGCTTGAGCTTCTGCGCAGTGAATTTGCGCTTCCTGTCATGCTCAATGTGGGAACGTGCATCTTCCAGAAGAAGTGCACGATTCATAAGAGTGTTGAAATCTGGGTATATGTGTGTGACTAGCTGCACTCTTAATCCAGGATTAAGTCCCTTTCGGAAACGATCCTGCTTCTTCTTGTCGGTGTTGACATCATCGGGAGCATAACGAGCCAATTTCATGAACTTCCTGATATATTGATTGACTGTCATTGCTCCCTGCTTGAGTGAGCGGAATTCATCGGCCTTCATTTCAATCACACCCTCCGGGATGTGATACATTCTGAACTCCTCCTGGAATTCCTCCCAGGTAGTAGCATCTGCATTTTCTGCACCTTCTCTGTAGTTATCCCACCATTCACTCGCTGCTCCTTTCAGCTGGTGAGATGCTAACAGCACCTTCTCTCTGTCATCCGCATTCACCAAGTGCAGCTTCTTGGTGATGTCTCTCAGCCAATCATCAGCTGCTAGAGGATCCTCCTCAGTACCCTCAAATGTCGGGGGCCTGAGCCTCATAAATTCGGACATCTTGCTCTGGGGACCTGGAGTACGGTCTAGCAGTCCTTGAGCTATTACCTCCATCAGACGGGTTTGATTATCCATTACTTCCACCAAATTGGTGACAGGTGGTCCTGGTATTCTACCACCTCGTCCACCACCTCTTCCACCTCTACCACGGTTCTGATTTCCTCCACCTCTGTTCTGATTGTTATTTTCAACCTCATCATATCCTTCCTGATTCTGACTTACTTCATCCTCCTGTTGATCTTGGTTGTTGTCATTCTCAACTCTACCTCCACCTCTACCTCTACCTCTGCCACGCGGGGCAGTGTTCCTGCCTCTTCCACGTCCACCTCCCTGATTCTGGAAGTTATCTTCTTCGTCGTGTTCTTCACGTTCACGGCGCTGTTGTAGCCGGACAGATCTTTTGGGAGGCATCTGTTTAACGGGTTTAGCAGAAAGGTGAGATGGGGCACTCACGGGATCTACGAACTACGGGGCACAACAAAACAAGATTAATGGAAGAGAAGTTCCAGAAATCTTGCACACACACAAACAGAAGATCCAGCATCATTACATCAACACAGCACTGCATTCATAATAACAAGGTGCGGTCACACATACCAAAGTCCTTTCTTATTTATATACATAAAAGGACTCGACGCAGCCTAGACTACAACAGGACTCGACCACAAGGGGAGTTCTAGACCACGACTCTCATCACACAAGACTCCACTAGAGGCAACCCTAACCCTAGACTCTCGACACTACTCGAGACAGCGCCTAGCACTAGAGACTAGACTCTATCGAAGCTCCTGCGCTACTCCTATCTAGCGCTCCTCAAGCTCGAAAACCCTGAGCCTGCTGCCACTCCTCGAAGAGGTCGAACGGGTCCTCGACTAGCTCGTCCGTGCTGAGCAGGCGGTAGTACTCCTCCAGTGCTGGGTCCGCTGGGTCCGCTGGGGTCGGCGTCGGAAGGCTCTCTGGCAGCTCCAGTGCTGGTGGGGTGTCGTATAGTGCTGGCTGCTCCTGCTCTGCTGGCACGTCTGTCTGGGCAGGCTGCTCCTCGCCCATCACCTCGTCGTCGTCTCCAGGAAGGTCCACGAAGTTCTCCGCCACTGACTCCTCAATGGGGGCAACTCCGTAACAGTCCTCCTCAGTGGACTCCTCTCTCATGAGTGCGGCCTCTAGCTCTGCGGCCCACTCCATAAGATCCTCAGAGTCCTCTGAGTCAGTGTGTCCCTGGCTGTCAGAACCTAACCCTGAGTCGCCTCTAGACGGGTCCGAACCTCCAGAAGTCCAGGAGTCTCCAGTCGGCTCAGTGTCGGGGTCGGAGTCCGTCGGGCAAGCGTAGTGAAGGTGACGTGCTGGCCCTCCGATCCTCGGGGTCATCCTGCGGCGGGGTCCTGCTCCAACCTCGTGAAGCCTCACGTAGCAGCGGTCCACCTCTCGGATGAGGTACAGAGCGTCCTCCTCCCAAAGCCTCCTCACAAACTCAAGCCTGGAGGTCAAACGTGCAACCTCGTCCTGGGACGCAGTGAGCTGTGCCTGGACCTCTGCAAGCTGTGCCTGGGTCTCGCGAAGTCTGCGGACGTCCTCGTCCCACATCTGGGCGGTGTCCTCGAGAACACGGGCAGTCTGAGCACGGCACTCCTCCAGCTGGGCTAGCTTTGTGCGAAGGTCCTCCATCTACCTACACACAAATTTTGAAAAGAGGTAAGTACCGGAGAAAAGAATTTTATAAATAGAGCATAGGTAGAGAAGTAGAATTTTATAGATAGTTTGTATAAAATACTACTCCCCTCTCACACGTTTCCAAGCTAAGGGTCATCCTACGGGCAAGTATGGCTCTGATACCACTCTGTCATACCCCATTTTCAGAGGTACTTGAATCCACCGTATCAGTCCCTGGATCAGACGCTGATACGGACATTCTCACAGAATGGCACTTCAGAGTCACACCTTTATTTATTACCCAAGCTCATTACAAGCCTTTTAATTTACATAAAAGGTCTTTGGGGTGGCCAGAGGCCTTACAACACTACACATCACACCACAGTGGCCATTACTGGGAAGCAGCAATGCCACACTTTATTCTACGCAACGGACGGCGGAAGCAGATCCACTCCACTGGCATACTTGCGCGTGACGACCCTAGTCTTCTTCGCCATCGGCTTGAAAATCATACTCTGCTTCTTCCTCTGAATGATTGATTAAGATGGGGGGGTGAGTACATAAGGTACTCAGCAAGTCCTAACACAAGGGTGACTCGCATGCAAGGATATTGTCAAGGAATAGGCTGGAGTTTTCATCGATCGGCCGAAAAGCCAATTTTTCAATGCAGGGGTTGTTTTGCAAACCAAAACATTTTGTAAAACTCTAAGTCATCATTGATAAGATCTTAGTGGGGTTGAGTGGCCCTGGGGGAGAATAAATCCTTCCCGCCAGTTCCCAAGTTTTAACGCTGGCAGGCAACCAGCACACGACTCCAAACCGGCGTTATTCCGAAAACACACACGCCAAGGATAACTCACACGGAGAACTAATCATTGTGTGGCCATTGCTTTCGCTTTGTCCAATGCCGTGGAACACGGCTATCCGGATAGATTCTTACACTCTGCAGAGGTCGTACACTTTACCCACGAGGCATGTCAGACCTTTCCACCGTCGTGGGTCGGAAGGACATGCTAATGGTCCCGTACCTGCCTAATGTCACCACGGTACCACCTCGGAAAGTCAACGACCAGGGGCTTCACATAGGCATAGAATAGCCAATAACTTTCACTTGCCAGATCCGACGCCAACCTCGTCAAGACCCTCTCCTGGCTTCCGATTGCAACTCCCTGCCTCCTGGTGGTACCGGGCGATCACTAGTAGGGTGTGATTCCAAACCCTGCCCATAACAGGGGCTCGTGGTTGCACTCAAGTGCTAGGCAAGGCGGCACATGAACCGGTCCTTATACGACCGAAGCAAGCATCTTCAATAGCTACTCTCCAACGAGAAGTAGCGTCCCAGAGATAGCCTCCCCACTGAGGACTATCTCGCTTGCTCCCGTCTAAAACATAACCCCCACTATGGGTTTCACTTACTAAGCCCATCCCTTTTATTTCACACACACATCACCAAGTCACACTCACACATTTTCACACAAAAACATGTGATGCAAAAATTATTAATTAACACAGTGTGAATGAACCTAAGCGGCAATATTTTCCATCAAATCATTAAAGATTAATGATTGTGGAACCTAGGGTTAACAATGGATTAAGGATAGCCATAAACAAGGCATGGCTTTTCTCAAGATAGGTTACTCTAATATTTAAATCATTTTAAAAGACTATGCATATTTAATTTGCACACAGGCTCTATATAGGGTATTTTGTAAGAATTAATTAGGTGAAATATGATCAAGGTGGTTAGGACTTGCCTTCATCAAAATCTTCCTCCTCTAAGTCCTCTTCGTAGTCGGGGTCCTCGTGTTCCTCCTCGAAGACTTGGTCTCCTATCGATTAAATAAAAGAAAAGCTAAGTCTACCGCTTAACACTCAATTAAACAATCATTAAAATAAAATAAATAAAACAAAATACACCACTAAATATGGTTTTGATGGAATATGGTAGAGCATGATTTTAGATGAATAATGGTGCAAGAATCATCGAATTCGAAGTTAAAACGACAAAGATATGAATATTTGAAATTAGGGGAAAAGGATTAAATTAGGGGTAGATTAACTTTAATTAAGTATAATCTCCACCCTAATTTTCCAGAGGTGTACAAGGGTTGGAAAAAGGTTAGAAATGATTTTGGGAATTTTTGGATATTTTTGGGAATTTTTCTGATATTGGAAATATGCCCGAAATACATTTCTGTGTACACTCTCGGGTGTACCCAGCATTTTCGTGCGCGAAACAGAGGCTGACATGTGGGCCTGTGGGGCCGAGGGCCCCTGGCTGCCACTGTTCCGTGGACTTGGTCCACAGAGGCGTGGACCGGGCTGGGTTTGTGTGTGCGGTCCACCGTGAGCCGGTCCGGTGGACCGAGGGCCGCGCGGGGCCGCGCGGGCCCGCGAGTCAGTGACTCAGGCGGGGGCCCGGTGGCGCCGGCGCGGGAGGCCGGCGCCGGAGAGCTCGCCGCCGGCCGCTACTAGGGCCTAGAGTGTCGTGGAGAGTTGGGTCGGGCTTCTACGCGCGACGGGGAAGCTGATGGGGGAGCATGGTGTCGCGCGCGACGGCCGAGACGGCGGCGCGGGCTTGCCGGAGGGTGGCGGTGCGTCGGTGTGTGTGGTGGGATGCGCGCGCAAGCGCGCGAGCACAAGTTTGTGAAGGGGATAGGGTGCGCGTTCGTGCGGTGAAGGTGTGGGGGTGCTCGGCGACGTCGGGGAATGCCCCACGGCGGCCGGCGTTGGAGGGGAAAAGGAGGCGGCGGTGGCGCACGGTGGGAGCTAGGCTGCGGTGCGCGAGGAGGGAGAAAGAGGGGTGCAAAGGAGAGAGTGGGGAGTGGAGGTGCTCACCTCGGGTCCGGTGGGAGCGGGGAATGTCGGGAGGCGGCGGAATCGCTCGCCGGAGCTGGGGAAGGAGAGAGGGAAGTTGGGCTCGGTGGCGTGGAGGGGGAGAGCGAGAAGAAGAAATGGCAGCGGGGAAGAAAGGAGGGGCCGGCGCTCCTCTTATACCCGCTCGAAGGCGGTGGAGAGGGCCGGGAAATATCCCGAGTTCGTCGGGATATTTCGCCGGAGCGCGCGGTGCTCGCGGCGCGGGAGGTGGGGGCCGGAGCTGGGGCGATGCCACGCGGCGAGAAGGGAAAGAGGGGCCCTGGGCACGGTGTGGTCGCGCGGGCGCGTTGCTTTGACGCCGCGGCGGCGCGGAGCTCGAGCTCGCCGGAGTTATGGCGAGGGCGGCTAGGGTTTGATGTTGCCGATCGAATGGGGGAGCAGGGCCCGGACGAGAGAAGGAGGGAGAGCGCGGGAGAGCGACGCGTGGGGGAGCAGAGGAGGAAATGCGGCGGCGGGGAGCAAATCCCCGGCCGGCACGCCGGCCGGTCGGGCGGCGCGCATCGGAGGAGGAAGAAGGCGCGGGTCCCACTCGTCAGCGGCACAGCGGCGGGGTGAAGCGGGCTGGGCCAGTTGGGCCGAGGCGAGCGAGGGGGAGGGTGTCGGCCCAGGCGCGCGAACGGGAGAAGGAAGGAGGAAGGAGGGACATGGGCCGGGGAGAGAAAATAGGAAAGAGGCGGCCCAACAAGCCAAGAAAGGTTTGTCTATTTCTGGATTTGGAATTTGAAGGGAATTCAAGGAGATTTGAATTCAAATTTGAAATAGGTTTTCAACACACACTCAAACAATTAAAATAAAGGCAAGAGAGAGGCAAATATGCATATGAGTGTTTCATGCATGGTTTTTATTTCTGGAAAATTTTAATTGAGCCCTATTTTTTATCTAATCCAAAATTATTATTTGAAATTTTTTGAAAAGTCCAACTTTTAGGTTTATCGAAATGAGCAAAATTACGGGTGCTACAACACATAAGCTTCAACCGGTCCAATGCATACCGGTCAGCAGCGGCTAATAGATCATGCAAAGTCTCAGAGGTAGAGCCATCGAGCTCGTCGTCTCCACTCAAGGAATCAGTGTACATGAACCGGAGCATAGCTTTGAAAGTTGCAGGGGTAATATCGTGTAGGGTGATGGATGGCATTGTAGCCTCAGCCATGGAACCAAGCAGCTCCGCTCTGAAAACCGGGGAGCGGGCAGCGAGCACTGCTCGGTGTGCATGGAACGTCTCACCACCAACGTTGAATGACACATCTGTCCCATCTGTGCTGTCCAGCAGGTGGCCAAGATGTTTTCCGATGTCTGAAGGTGGTACTGGAATAGAACTGTCGCGCAACACCATGACAGAACATATGATCGTGATTTGACCATCTATTATGTAATTTTCCACCAGATCGGTCTGTGGCATCTTCCAAACCCAGTCCACCGTCTCATGTCCCCTTTCGAAGACGCGAGTAGCTGATCTCTCCCGAAAAGTCACAGATGGATTCCCATTCTTGTTCATCAAGAAGGCCTTAGAGCATGTAGATTTACTCAGGTGCTCAATTATGATAAACAGACGAGAGTGGATTTTGTGCCCGCAAGGTCAGGTGCCCATGTGATTTCACTGCCGTTTGATTTTCTGGATGCCTCAAGATTCGTTTTTCTATTTGGACAGCCAGGGTGCTTATTATTCTTGGTTGAACAGTAATCAGCCTACACCCACCGAAGACGTCAAGTCTTTTCACCCTAGCGTTGCAGCTTTCCATCGCTCCTTTCAAAACACGGATCGAGGTAGTACGGAAGGAGGTGAAAGGCAATACGGAATCCAACAATTTCAAAACACGGATCGAGACAGTACGGAAGGATATGATAACAATATATACGAAAATTATTTGTGATGAAAAAAATTAAAATACATTAGCAACTGCGGCAGAATTATGAAACTTTATTAGTTGTGAAACATACATTTGGAAGTAACAAAATACAAGATGGCATACCATCTAGTTGGCACCATTCCAAGCTGACATGGATTCATAAATACTTAATTGGGATATTAGCTAGTATAGGAACTTTGCACACTGCACGATGCGAACCAAGTGTGTCAGAAAGAAAATTCGACGTCTAAACAAGCGTCGAACGGTGCTGACTAAAATATTATTTCTACCACGGGCACAGGATGAAGCGCGTGCAAACGAGCTGCTACCCAGACCAAGCACGCAGCGAACCATCAAGAAATATTTCTTTGGACGCGTTCGGCGTTTTAGAGGCTAAAATTTAGAGGGGTTTAAACAAAAAGAATCTTGTCTTAAATAAACTTTAATTACAAAACTAACTGCAGAACCTCCTCTCTAAATCGCAAGACGAATTTAACGAGGGTAGTTAAGCCGTGATTGGACGATATTTACTGCAGCATTACTGTAGCATCACTGTAGCAAAACATAGATTAATTAGGCTCATTAGATTCGTCTCGTAAAGATGTACCCATCTATAAAAAAGGTTTTATCATTAGACTTTATTTAATACTGCTAAATAATAAAATTCTCTTTAGAGGTAAATTTTAGAGGCTCTAAAACAGGCACCGAACGCGCCCTTTAATCCACACTGGGACGGAAGGCACATGTACCAGGCTGCAGCACCAAAGCACCCTCAGTCATTTGATTTGATTATTCTATTCGCCACCGTTGTGCGGCTCTGTTCGTTTCTTTTAGCGCTAAATTTTAGAGACATCTAAACAAAGAGAATCTAGTACTAAATAAAGTTTAATGACAAAGCATTTTTATAGATGGGTACATCTTTACGAGACGAATCTAATGAGTCTAATTAATCTATGTTTTGTTGCAGTCATGCTACAGTAATGCTACAGTAACCATCATCTAATCATTGCTTAATTACCCTCATTAGATTCGTCTCGCGAATTAGACCAGGGTTCTGTAGTTAGTTTTGTAATTAAACTTTATTTAATATAGCTTATTTAGAATTTAAACTTCTCTAAAATTTAGACACCCATACGCCGAACACCTCCGCGCAACTCTTATCGAAACCATGTTCCGCAGCTTTTCACCCCCCTGCACCCGAGACAGGCCTAGGCCTAGCTGGGTTTATCGTGACTAATTTCAGTGGAATACACGCGTCGAGCAAATAAAAGGTGGGCACCTGGCCCTATGCACTCAGGATAGATTCCCTAAACAGATAGCACTTGGCAGGCGCAGGGACCGTAAAGTTATCCTCCACATGTGGTCGCCGGCGGAGAAGATGTCAGAATGCAGGGGCTTGTCCTCATTAGGGATGGCAATGGATCGGGTTCGGGTTGGGTGGAGCAAAAACCCATCCATTAAGAAAAAGTGTTCGGGTGGAAAATGACACCCACACCCACACCCATGGGTGAAATTTATCACCCACGCCCACACCCATCGGGTTTCGGGTGGGTCTCGGGTGCCCATCGGGTTTGCGATTACTTAGACTACCAACTATATTTGAGAAATAAAAATTCACTTTTAATTCTTTTTTGTCTTGGTTCATGTTCAATTAATATATGTTCACTTGTGTGCACAACCGGTCTTAAAAACAAAGTGAGGAATGCTCTTTTAGACATAATGCTATTTACAAATTAGTGACAAACATTGAGTTGTCTAGAGAAAAATGTAAACTTAGGCCGATTTCGGGTGCCCATCGGGTCACCCATGGGTGGTAAATGAAACCCACACCCACGCCCATTTTTCGCGGGTCGGATGCGGGTGAGACCCATGGGTAAAAATTCACACCCATAACCACACCCATCGGGTCGGAACCCATCGGGTGCCCACACCCATGGGTGAAATTGCCATCCCTAGTCCTCATGGAGGTCCGCGGATTGCTCGTAATCCACTTTGAACTCAATGGCTGCGGAATCCACCAAGCTTGTTCGCGCCCCCGGTTCTTCAGAGCGGCTCCGCTTACTCACTGAATGATTCAGAACACGAAAGTATTCCACAATTAATTCATGATAATACTTGGTAACATTACTGATTGAAAATACACGACACCAATGGGGAAAAAATTCAAAAACCCTAGAGCACGAGGTAGGGCACTCACTTTCCAGCTGCGGGAGATAACGGTGGTGGCCGGTGGATTAGTGGCGCCGACCTGATGAGGCTGAGAATAGGCGGCGGCGATCCTGCAGTCCTGCACCTTAGTCGCTAGGTTTTCGTCACGCGGGCGCGGCGGCGTCTAGCTGAGCAGCGAGGCGACGACCGGATGGCAGTGGCAGAGTAGTGATCCACTGATCCCACAGTCGAGGGTGTAGCCCTTTTGTATGGTTTCCGGCCGTACGAATCGGCCTGCTACGCTGCCGTGGACTCTGAGCAATGCAGAATTGTATCTGGGCCGGAGCCGCACTGGCTACTAAAACTAGGAAATTTTGTCAAGGAAAAAAAAAGGAAAGAAACTAGGAAAATTTGGCTGCAACTTTTGTAGTAGTAGAAAATTTTGACAGATACTTTGTGTATTTAGATGTGGGTGCTCTCAACTAGGTTATGATCGAGTACGCCAAGACGGGCAATACAAAGAAGAGAACTGAGAAACGGCATATGTGCAGAGACTGAAAGTATGTCAAGCTTCTAAGACAGGTTGTACATACTCAGGACATTCTGTTTCTTAAGATTGCACAATTAGAAGGTGAAAGTATGTAAAAAAAGTGAATCGCAAGAGGCTTTTGAACTTTTGTCGAAAATTCATCAGGGACTTCACCTTGATTCAGTTACCAAAGGAATTGATTTGCTCAGCTCATAGGGAACTCTGCTAAAGGCAAAGAACATATAGCACGGCAATACAAGAATTTGCAACATGTTTCAATAGATAAGGTAGCATTTATGGAGCTAACAGTAGCGTAACAAAATTAACATCTCAAAAGCTTTAAGCCCAACCCAATTTTTAGGAAAGGACATGATCCAGAAACAAATACTCCCGCCGTTTCAAAATATAAGCATTCCAGAGTTTGGTCAAAGTCAATCATCTTCAATTTTGACTTTTAATATCTATAAAAATATAATATTTCAAATATGAAGAGTTACATATTATGATAATTGATTTCATGATGAATCTAACACCATTGTATATAATTAGTCAAATATTCTATTTTTTTGTTATTAGTAGTTAAAGTTGAAGAGAGAGGAAAAACCTCTATTCATTCTGTGATTTTCCAAGCCAAAGTAGAGCAGAATTGCAAAAAACTAAATGACTCTTTCGATGCCGAACAAATTTGTGGTGAATCTTTGTTTGATGTAATGAACATAAAAGAACACAAGTATGGGGAGACATCACTTTATTCATTAATCTTATAATCACGAATACAATTTCCCACACTATCTATCAGATATGTACGTACTCCTTCTTAGTTAGTTATCTAACAGCACCCCTCAATCACAACTTCGATGAACTCAAGTTGTTGAGCTTGAATCTGAAATCATTGATAGCAACTTTATCCTTTGATGTGATGAACTACATATCCAATACTTGCAAGCTCTTTCTCTAACAAAATAGAAACCAGCATTGATATGCTTCATTCGAGCATGAGAGACCGACTTTGCAGAGAGATAGGTTGCTCCCAGGTTATCACACCATAAAACTGGAGCTCTAGGCTGTGACACACCCAATTCTCCTAACTATGTCTGAACCAGATGAGTACTCATAACAATTCATCTTGAAAGTGAAAATGAGTTGAAAGGCTTGAATTGCCAATGGAGATTAAAATTTTCTTGAGGCTAACGACAATACATATCATTTTGATTAGACATAACAAATAGGGCTGCAAAAGGGTTCAGATTCCATCACAGTTGTCTTGAGGGCAGGAAGTAGGAACATAGATCATCTGTTTTTCCAGATACTCCCCTGTCTAGATTTGTGCAGCGAGCATCAGTCTATTTTCTTCGCCTAACTTGTGTGCCTTTTATCTTTTCCCAAGGCTGTACCTGGTTTAAGGAATGTAAGGCCAATAAACCTTAAACATTCAATAATCAAATAAATAAGTGCAAAACCTGATGCGAAATTATCAAGTACCAAGAAAATTAAATGCATGGAGTGAAGCAATACAAGGACTGCATTTTCCAGACTGCAGGATACAACGTTGGCCACGGTTCATTTTTTCATTACAGAAGGAATGTTGTTAATAGTCAACTACTCTAGTTAGAGACGATTGGCCTTTGTGGTTCCGAGACTACAGATTTAAATGCATAATCAGCAGTTCAGCACAGCAAAAGTAGACATCTAAATAGTTCCAGGAATCATGAAGAGGCAACTCCAACAATCTGGGCTGTGACAGCATACTTCAGCTCATCTTGAACAGTATCAATTTAACATGGCATAAACATAGTTCAATACCGGTCTTTCGAAAGAAAAACGTAGTTCAATACCGAACGACCAACTGAAAGATCAGATACCCCGTTCATCATCAAACACCTGATGCACCAATGTCCTTGAAAGCATGTCAGATACATAGCAATCACCACATTTAAAATACCATACATATATAAAAGCACACTTCATGTAGAAGCATTATATTTTAGAATATCATAATCCATCCCTCTCCCAGATCTCATCAATAACTGAAGGGAACTGCAGACCCAGCTGAAAGAAACTCTTGGTTAACACGGCCTTCTTGAAATTTTCCTCCTTGGCAAAGAAGTCCATGCACTTATTCTTCAGCTCTGGGCAGTTGTACATTTGAGCACAAGCTAAGGTAACAGCGACTGTATCAACAGACAAACCATCGCACAATTTCTGTGCACACGTGAGCTTCAGCCGATCCAATGAATGCGGCTAACAGATCCTGCATTATCTCAAAGGGAGTGTCCTCGAGCTCGTTATCTTCAATCAAGGAATCAGTGTATATAAACCGCAGCATAGCTTTGAACGTCACAGGGGTCTTGTAGGGTGATGGCCGGCATTGTAGCCTCAGCCATGGAACCAAGCAGCTCCGCTCTGAAGACCGGGGAGCGGGCAGTGAGCACTGCTCGGTGTGCATGGAATGTCTTGCCGCCAATGTTGAATGACACATATGTCCCAACTGTGTTATCCAAAAGGTGGCCAAGATGTTTTCCCATGTCTGAAGGCGGCACTGGAATAGAACTGTCGCTCAACACCATGATGGAACATATGATCGTGATTTGACCATCTATTATGTAATTTTCCACCAGATCGGTCTGTTTCCCAGAAGTTGATGGATTCCCTTCCTTGTCCATCAAGAAGGCCTCGACGATGGCCTTAGAGCATCTAGATTTACTCAGGTGCTCAACTATGGTACACAGACCGCACTTGGCAGGCCCATTGACCGTAAAAGAACGGCATGTTATCCTCCACATGTGGCCGCCGGCAGAGAAGATGTAAGAGTGCACAACTTCACGGAGGTGCGTGGTTATTTCCTCATAGTCCACTTTGAACTTGACGAGCGCGGAATCCACCAAGGTGGTTTGCACCTCCGATCCTTCAGAGCGGCTCTGCTTGCTCACTGAGTAGTTCAGAACACGAAATTACTCCAACATTGATTCATGGTATTTTTGAGACTGTGCTAAGCTCATATTTCATTAAAAAGAGAGTTTAATAACAAGATTTCTAAAATTGATTCATGGTAATACTTGGTAACATCACTGATTGAAAAAATAGCCCCAATGAAAAAATAAATAAAACTTAGCCGCAGAACTGAAAAAGAGCGCGAGGCATGGGCACTTACTTTCCATCTACGGGAGATGGTGGCGGTGGCCGATGGGACTAGTGGCGCCGACCTGAGGCTCAGAACTGGCGGCAGCGATCCTTCCCTCCTTGCCCGCGACCTTAGACCTCCGGGCTAATAAGTCGCTAGGTTTTCGGTTTGTGGGTGCGACGGCATCAGGCTAGGCAGTGAGGCGACGGTTGGAGGGTCCTCCTATATGTAGCCCGACTCTTAGCTTAGGAGTGATGTGGTCAATTACGGCCCAACAAACGTGTGGGCCGCGGTCCAGTGACTTCGCAAGTCATGTTTTTTCTTTGTTTTTCATTTTTATGAGCAACTTAATAATTTAGTGATTTACTAATCTATCTTATATTTTTATATGTTTCCACCGCCGGCCCGAGAGTGCAACCCTTTTGTATGGTTTCCGGCCGTGTAATCAGCCTGCTACCATACTGCTGTGGGCTCTCAAAAATGCAGGCTTGTATGTGGGCCGTGTCCAAGAAATAAGAAAGAAACTAGGAGAATTTGACCACTCCTTATGTGTAAGTAGAAACTAGGAAAATTTTACAGTACCTTGTGTATTCGTACGTGGATGCTCTCAATTTCGTCATGATCGAGTACACCGAGAAAATGACAGCAATACAGGCAAGAGAGAACTGAGAAACGGCATATGTACAGCGACTGAAAGTATGTCAGCTTTTACGGACAGGTTGGACATTCTTTCTCTTAAGAATGCACGATTATGAGTTGGAAGTATGTAAAACGTGAATTGCAAGATGCGTTTGAAATTTCATCGTAACGGATCAGGTAACTTTACCTTGATTCAGTTACCAAAGGAATCGATTTGCTCACAACCTCACAGGGGAGTCTGCTAATGGCACAGAACATAGCACGTACGGCAATACAAGAATTTTGCACCGTGTTTCAACTTTCAATATAGGAGTGTAAGACTGACTCCAACAAGGGTAGCTACTTTTCACATGCAAATTCATCTTAGCATCGACTACACAGTGTTTTACCTTGCCTTCACATCGCAGCGCCTCCAACAGAGGAGCCTGCATTTCCTTCGCGTCGCTGCTCCGCTCCGCTCGGCGCCGCACAAACCGTCCGCGCACGCGAAGGCCGCCGCCGAGCTCGCCGAGGCGAGGCAGCAGCAGCAAGGCCAGCAGCAGCAGCGTGGCGTGATGGACGCGGCGCGGAGCGTGGCCGAAGGTGGCGGCGTCCTCGTCGGCCTCCTCCGCCCACTCCTCCATCGTTCGATTCACCGACGTTTCTCCGACTCCGTCCGCCGCATCCGACCCTGCCCGCCACCAGCCCGCCGCAAAATCGACACCGGAGCAGGCTCGCTGAAACCGCCGTGCCTTGGCACGCCTCCTCCGCCCTTCCGCGCCTCGGCCGCCGCTCGCCGAGCCCCGCCGCTCCACATGCCCGCACACCCGCGCCCGCTCGCCCGCGCCGAGCTCCTCGTCTGCTCGCCGCGCACGCGCCGCGCTAGCCCGTCCCGCTGGACCAGCGTGCGAGGGAGACGAGGTTGGGGAGAGGGGGAAGCAGCGGAGTGCGGAGGAGGAGGACGACGACCCCGCGCGCCCCTCGTATTGCCATCCTGGCTCCGTCCGGCGGCCTCGCGGCCCCGTCCGCGCCGCCGTGACTCGAGCTCCATCCCGCGCCCTATTCAATTGACCGGCCTCCTCTCCGCCTCCTCCTCTGTAGTAGCACGCAAGCACGCCACAGACGGGGCTCTCCTCTCCAACGCCAAGATGGTGCTGCGCACGCCGCAGCTGTTCGCGGCGCGGATGGCGCAGTCGCCGCCCTCGCGCGCCTTTCAAGCAATTGCACTCGCGTCGTCGCCGCCCTCCCCCTGCAGGTCGCGCTCGCGTCGTCGCCCCCCTCCCGCTTCACGCGAGCACAATGAGACGCCACGGCATAGGAGGGGACTGCACGGCGGCGCGCAAGGCCATGGCGGCGCAGGGGCAGGACTGCGGGAGCGGGCCGGGTTCCGTCGCGGTCGGCGGCAGGACGGGGCGGGGTTGGCCGCGGGTCCGCGCACATCGAGGCCGCGGTGGCGCGTGAGGCTGCGGGGCGGCGCCGCTGTCTGCAGAGCGCAGCCGCGGCGCGAGGCATGGGAGGCGGCCGGGTGCGGCTGGAGGCGAGGGAGGGAGCCAGGCTTGCCGCGGGGTCGATTCGGCGGCCTGGGCTCGCCGCGGCGTCGATTCGGCGGCCTGGACTTGCTGCGGCGAGCTCCAATCGACGGCGGGCGCGGCGTGCAACTCCCTAGCGCGGGCCACGCGCCGTGCAGCTCCAATTGACGGCAGGCGCGAGCCACGCGGCGTTGCTGCAGGCAGAAGAGACCATGGCGCTCGTCTTCTTCCCGTCGATGCAATTCATGGTACTTTTCTCTTGGCGGACAGCCTCAGGCAGCCTCGGGCTCCTCCAGCAGCAGCCGCAGGTGGGGAAGACGACTACGACGTCGAGCTGAGCGGGAAAACGGCGTCGGGGACGGCGACCTCGCGGGGCGGCGGTGGGGAAGACTCCTAATCGGCCGGGATTCGATGGGAAATGGAAGAGGGGGGCGACAGCGCGCCGGGCAAAAGGAGCGTGGCCGTGGAGGCCGGCACAGGGTCGGCGGTTGAGCAGCCGGTGAAAAATGCATTAGATCAGAGAGACGATGCAAGATGACTCTTCCTTTGCATCCTCTGTTGGAGGCTGATTTGGTAATGCACAGTGTAAAATTAGATGCAAAAATGGTTTTGCATTGCCTTGTTGGAGTCAGTCTAAGGTAAGCACTCATGGAGCTAACAGTAGCGTAGCAAAAACAAACATCTCAAAAGCCTTAAGCCCAACCCAACTTTCAGGACAGACGTGATCCAGAAACAAATATATAAAAACACAACTAGGCAAATCAGGTGAGGTCATGGCCAAGACGACAAAGAAAAGAACGCAACTAGTTTGCAACACTAATTAGCACAATCTCCATAGTATCTTGAAATCTGATGAATAGCATCCGCAGCATTGATATTAATATAACTTGGCACCAAATTATTTCTCCTAGTGCTGCAAAAAAGAAAGAGAAAACTTTGAATTTCAAGCTCTCAGTTCATGAAAAGAAGCACTTGAAGTTCAAACGTGCTTCAAACAGCTCATTTTTTTACTCACCAAATAACTGAACACCATACTGAGCCATGCTGAAACACCTGAATGCAGAGATCAATGAGCGTTGCACAATGTCATGTCCCAACCCGCTTTCGCACCTCAGCAACAATGGAGGGGAACTTCTGCCCCAACTGCATGAAACCTGTCGGTTAACACAGCCTTCTTGAAATTTTTCTCCGCCACAACAAAGTCGATGCACTTGCTCCTCAGTTCTGGGCAATTGTAAATCTCCGCACAAGCTAAAGCGTCAGCAACTGTATCCACTGACACTCTGTCCCACAGCTTTTGCGCACATACAAGCTTCAAACTATCCAGTGCGTACCGGTCGGCTGCAGCAAGCAAATTCTCGAAGATCATCCCAGTTGGAGAGTCCCCGAGTTCATCATTTCCCGGCAAGGCATCAGTATACATGAACCGAAGCATAGCTTTGAATGTTGCAGGGGCGATGTCGTGCAGTGTGATTGACGGCATTGTAGACTCTGCCATGGAACCGAGCAGCTCGGCTCTGAAGACCTCAGACCGGGCAGCGAGCACCGCTCGATGCGCGTGGAATGTTTCGCCGTCAATGGTGAAATACACATCGGACCCGTCTGTGCTATCCAGCAGCGTTCCGAGATTTTTGCAGATGTCTGATCGTGGCACAGGAATAGAGTTGTCTTCTAACACCATGATGCAGCACATAAACGCGATCTGGCCATTGGTCACGTAGTCTTTCACCAGATCGGTTTTCCTGACGAACATAGACCATCCAAAGCTGTCATCATTCATCTGGAACAGATGAACACCTGCAAGGCATTTTGCAGCATTCGACGATGTCTCGCGGCCCTTGTCCATCAAGACGACCTCGATGGCGGCCTTGACGATT
>RWGY01000051.1:3999155-4021334 GCA_007726485.1 Eragrostis curvula | reverse complement strand
CAATAGATTCTAGATTAAATGATTTCACCAAATGGTGGAACCAACATTTTAACATCACCAAGATGTTTTCTTTGTTTTTGTCTTTGCATTTCAGGTTTAGAAGAAGATAAGAAAGGAATAAGATAAGGTGGTCAAGATCAGAGGGTTTAGTTTAGGTTTCTTTTCAGGTTTTGGTAGTTTATAATAGGATTCAAGTTTTTATAATTTTAGTTTATGAAACAATGTAACCTTGTACTCAATTATACATGATGAATAAAGATCAAATGTGTCACTTTGTTGAGTTGTTCAAATTTACCTTTCTGTTATGTGCTTCATCTTGGTTAAATTTGAAATATTTGAATTTGAATTTAGGTTTGACAACAGTCAACCTCCATTTTGAACTCAACCAAATAATCAAATGTGTGTGCTCAAGCAATTTACTCCAACATTTGAAAGCAGGGGCGGGCCCAGCTTGATTCATGGGTATTCAGTTGAATACCCATTATTTTGGACAAAACATTTTGTATATATAATGTACATGCTGGTACGTTTGAAGAAAATAAAAAAACAGCACTACCAACCTATACCCAGCCCAAAAACAACTCCACTCGCCCACCAGGCTCAATTCAAACAGGCCCAATGCGGCTCCCACGTGCAGTCTCCACCTTCCTTGCCAGCCCACCTGACGAACAAGAGCGACACCACCAGGAACAAAACAGAAAACGAAACGAAACAGAGAAAGAAAAACGGCGACGGCGATTTGGGGTTGGGGACGCCGGGGAGCGGGGAAGGAGGGGCTGAACGGGTGCAGGGAGCGACGGATCGGAGGGATTCAAGCGCGGACGCAGCGAGCTCGCCCAGCTGCAGTCCATCTCGTCTCTCTCGGCGACACGGCCAGAGAGTGAGCTTCTATTCTTTTCCCCCAAAAATTTTCCCTTCTGTAACCTGCTGCAATGTGCGAATGATTTAGGATTTTGAATCTGTTACAATGTGGCAAGAATTCCTAAAGAAGGTAACCTCTTTTTGTGAGAAGCACAAAGTTAAAGTTGTTGACATAGATGGGAAGTATATTCCTATGCAAAGATCAAAGCAGTTCTATAGAGGTGCCATGAACTACCACCGGTTTCATGCGGATATGTTTTTGGTTATAATTGATAGGCAACTTCAAGAGCTTAAGGCCATTTTCAATGGCTCTTTCATTTGTATTTAATTAGATGCCACATCAACAAAAATAGTGACATGGCAAAAAATTTATTATGAAAGAAGGGAGATCCTTTCATCCCTGTGAAAAGGATGTTGGCGTTGTTTCCAGCACGATGAAATGCAAAAGAAAGTGGATTGAGAGTCTTTCATTTCATTTTCAAAGACTCCAACCAACAAATGAGTGCTACCTAGCAATGATTTAATATTTTGGCAAATTTATGAAACTGTGAAATGAAACTGTGCACTGAGAGATGCAATTTCATTTCACTGAATAAAACCACAAAGCTGATGTGTCATTTTGGAAAGTGTGAGATGAAAGATGCCACTGAGACTGGCCTACTTAGATGAGGTTCGATGAGGTAAACACTGAGCTACTTAGATGCATGACCTCATTGAGAGGATATTTTCTGCAATGAATTATATCGAAAATAAGCTAAGAAGCAAGATGGGACAACAATACTTGAATTGTTGCTTGGTTACATTCATTGAAAGGGAATTCTTCTTGCAAGTTAATGAAGTCATTGTTACTCATTTTCAAGCATGAAAGATCGAAAAGTTGTCTGGTAGTTTGCAAGTTTTCTTCTCATTTCGTTGTGTTATGTCCTCTATTTCAGATATTGCCAATTTCATATGTTGAACAATGAATGATGCATTGCTTCTATGCAATTTCAACTTTGCATCAATTCTGCTCTTGTATTGGATATATTTTCGATGCAATTTGTCTTTGAATTAAGCTAGCATATATTTTTCCCCACGTTTAGAAAATTTTGAATACCCATTCTTCAAATCCTGGGCCCGCCACTGTTTGAAAGTGGTCAAATGTTAAGTAGTTCAAACCACCAAGCAATTCAAAAATTAAGTTTGAATTTGAATTTCAATTCCTAAAGATGATTCAAAACATTTGCGAAAAATTTACCCTCATTTTAAGATGAAAGCTATAAAAACACAATATTAGGTTTTAGCCCTTCCCGACACTTCCTATTCTGGGTCATTACAGTTTTCTAGCTGGAGCTTCAAACTCCGACTATGTTTCCCCTGCCTTGTCATCTTCATCATTGGCGTCCTCATCTTCAGCAACCTCTTCGTCATCGGCGGCTTCATCTTCATCAACCGCTTTGTCCTCCTGAGCGACTTCTTCATCATCCTCATTTTCCTCGTTCTCCTCCGATGAGTCATCCAGAAGAGGTGGCAATCTAGGAAGTGCTTTCCACTCCTGAGAATCCTATTAAAGGTTAGGGAAATTGGAACTACAAAATCAGCGACTGAAGAGAAACAAAGCAAAAAACAAGGAGTACTCACTGCGGACAAATATCCTCTGCACTGAAAGGAAACGGAGGAGAATCAAGGTTCGTCAGAGGGACAGTTGTGATTTTCTTCAGGAACTCTTCATACTTTTCCACAGACCACTCCATGGCCGCGGTACACGACTCGTCATTTTGGCATGTGTAGTCGCACATAAGTGTGACGCGAGCTCCCAAAGGAGCCAAGCGACGGCCGACCCATCAATTGTACAAGTGGAACCCCTTGAGGCCCTCTTTCTTCAACTCTTCAAGGCTGTTCACCATGATCTCCATTGTTAATTCTTCTTCTTCAGTGAGACTACGAGCTCGTAGGTTTCATGGGCAACTACGCTCTAATGTGAAAGTGGGGGATTGGGCATTCATCATCAGCCACAGCCTCCTTCACATATATCCACCTCTCTCGCCAATTGCCTTTGATTTTGGTGGAAAGCCCAATTTCAAAAATTTGATGGTACCGCGAGTCTGGAAGGTAATGCTACCAGTCGCTTGGATTGGACACTTGTCGGATTCATGAGCCACGTGACCGTAGAAAATATGAACCCAGAGAGAGAAATACGGAGGACAGCCGAGATAGTCCTCACAGAAAGTGAAGAAATTGGATAATTGTTGGAAACTATGAGGACCAAGATCGGAGATCTTGACCTGGTAGTATTGAAGAAAACGTCGGAAGAAAAGAGACGAAGGGAAAGCCAGACCGCGAGTAAGGGAAGCAAGGAAGACAACATATTCCCCAGGATTGGGAGTAGGAGTCACTTCACCTTGGGGGATCCGCCATTTCACGATCTTGCTTCACAACGGAAGAACCCCACCTTCGCCGAGCGGAAGGATGTGTTTATCCTTCACTTTGGACTTCGGCCAGGCGCCCTTGGGTGCCATTGAGCAATGGAAGATGCGATCTGGAGAAGGAGGAGATCGCAAGATGTGGCGGCGGAGAAGAAAGCGAAGAAAGGGAAGAGAATGGAAAGAGCGAGCAGCCGCAGTTGTGTGCGATCGCTCTCCTTATATAAGCTCAGGGCATTTACTAATTTGCCCTTACTAAACGTTGGAGTGGCACGAGAATCTCCTAAATCTACGGTTAAGATCTCGCAAGAAGTTAACTACAGTAGAACAGGCGGACGTGATTCACAGCGCGGCGAGCGAGACCCCAAACGGTCATCTGCGCAGTCACACGACCAGTCCCATCAGGGGAACTCGCGCGCATCAATGCACCCCCAACGGCTATAATCCGGTGACTGAACCTGATTAATTGCACAGAACCAGCGATCGCTATTTTCCAGCAGCCATTAATCATGCGATTGCCATTGATGATGATCTTTACACGAGCAAACTAAAAATGGCGAATGCCATAACATGGCAACTTATTCGCTGTAAGCTACACCTGGGAGGAGAAGGACGATTTACGAAGCTTCAAACAAGCTTTTTGAAGGAAATAATGCGACTAATGCGTCTCAAACAAGCACTAGCCGGCAAGATATAAAGCATCAAGTAAGACCGGGCGCTGATGGTTGCCCTTTGCTTCCTTCCTCATTTTTTCTCATTTCAGGAGCTCACCAGCGACTCAACAATGACTCCTCCCTGGAGCCATGCAAAGCAAGAACAAGCTCGACTAGTCGAAGCCAACGATGAGTCCCTGCCGCGCCCGGGGACTACTGATGGGGATATGCCTAACGCGGTGTATCAAGAAGGGCGACTGCCATACAAGGAGGGAGGCCCTCAAGTGATGCCCAAGGACCTCCAAGAAGACTCAGCTGAATCAGGCGAGTGGACCTGAACCCCATGAAGTGAAGCGTAGTGGCCCACCGGCCCTAGCGAGTCGATTTCTAAGTCCTTACAGCTCGGAGTTCGACTCGTAGTAGAAGCAAACTTGTAAACCCTGGCCAAGAGCGACTTTATAAGCTCTCGCCTGCGGTCCTATACGGGATCCAATCCATCGATTCCTTTACCCACCATAGAGTCGCCACGAGTGCCTCAAAAGTACTCGCCGATTCTCGCTCGAAACCCCGGATCACCATTGTCGATCTTAGGGTACTCCACTGTAATCATCATCAATCAATACAATAAAGCAGGAAGTAGGTCTTTACCTCCTAAAAGAGGGCCGAGCCTGGGTAAATCTATCGTTTTCCTATAATCTCGATCGGAAGACTACTTTCTCTTGCTCTACGCAACCTAAGCTACCCCGGTAGCATCTACCGTGACCTTTCCACGAAATTCAATTTTTTCGGAATTGGTACACACAGATGTCATTTTGTGGGTGAACTATGAAGCACGAATCAGTAACCCACGTTTTATAGTCATTCTCGGGAAAATAATTTCGAGGATTTCAGCCACTTTTGGTTTAGATTCAGGCACTTTTTTAGTACACATGTACTTCATATTGGGCTAAATCAGTTCCACAGCATTGACTGTACAACATCCCGCATATCGCCTCCAGCTTCCTTCAAGCAGCCGCATCCATTCAATACTTCACGTCTGGCAGCGGAAGCAAAACATTGGGTCCTCATTGACATGTCCACCCAGCTTACCGACTCAAGACGATAAGTTTGATATTCCTGCTCGTGTGTTGTAGCATCGTCTCTGACAAAAAGAGACCAGCAGCTGTTGCTCTAGGGTGGATCCACTGGTCGGATCAGCCAGACAGTATTTCAAGGGGAGGAGAATTTTAGCACACTATCTCTATACTATTAAAAGAGTTCATAATCGTGGTCTTCATAATACGCTTTCGTCCAACCGCATAATCTATTTACCCGACAATGTCACTCGTAATTCAAAAACGGTTCAGCCAAGAGAAAATAGAAGACCGGGCTGGGTCTGGGCGCCCGGCCGGTTGGGAGGGAGTCCCTTAGAGCGGGGAGCTAGCGGCGCAGGAAGCCGGCCGCGGGGGCAGGCAGCGGCGCAGAAAGCCGGCGGCGCGGGGTTCCGGCTCAGTGTGACTATAGGAGCGAGCGACGACTTCGTCCAACAAACATAAAGAGCGTTTTTGTACGTGCCCGTTTCCGTCATTCCCTAGGAAAAATATTTCGGAAATAAAAAAATTTCGGAGGTCACCGATAAACATGAAATTTCGAGAATTTCAAAAATTTTGATGAATAAAATTTGAAACTTTTAAAAGGTTTTGACATGATGTCACAAGAAACCGTCTCCAAACTATAAAACACCACGATTTCATATATAAACAAAACAATTTGGAGTCGCGAAGATGGCCAAGAATGGAATTTTTGTTGGTACTGTTCATTTTGATCAAATTTCGAACCCCACCGGAAAAGGCGAGATGTCGGATATTTCGATGAAATTTTGTCGAAATTGTTTTCCTAGGTCGTGCCTCGTGAGAGATGTCGACGGCGTCGCCGCCGAGGGAGGCCACGCTCGCGAGCGGTGTGGCGGTCGTCTCCCACGAGTCCAAGAATGACGCCGGGCCGCCGTCTCCGACCACGGGCTCCGCCGCCCCCGATCTCAAGATCAGTCGTCCCGGACCGACCTTCTCCGCCGTTCCTGTTCCAGCATCCTTCCCATACAGGATTCAGCCATCCTGACCTCGAGCACCTTCGCCGCCTTCCCGCCCCATCCAGGCAAACTCCGGCGTTGTGTCCTTGCCCAAAGATGTGACTGTTGCAGGATGCAGCAAGCTGCTCCTCCACGCCCCTAGTTGAGCAGTTCGCCAATGGCGTGTAGGTCTCAAGGTTTTTTTTATCGGTAGGAAAAAAATATCGGAGGTCACCGATATACGGGGTTATCGGACTTATCGGAGAATTTATCCGTCTAAATTAAAATAATTTTTTTTTCCAAATTTTCTAAAAAATTACACACACTATCTTTAAATGGTTTCACATAGAAGAATCGCATAAAGTAATATAGAAATGAGAGAATATCACACTTTTATGTTGGTGGGCTATTGAAATTTAGATCTCGGGTGATAAATTTTTTTTACCGGACCTCACCGATAAACGGAGTTATCGGATTTCTCGAAATTTTATCGCCGATAAATTTTTCCCTGGTAGGTCGATGCCCCAATGCGCCTCAAAGGTCGGCTATGCCGCCGTGGTATCTGAGATTACCACGCCCAGGCATGCCCGGCATCCTTCAAGGATATAGTGAGGCCCCTCTCGGTCCAACTTCTGCCTATGAAATCGTCGCAAAATCCCAATAATCGACTTCAGTCTCTCCCAATTAGCTTGGTGTCTTACAATTTTTGATGTTTGCAGCCAGAGGACCTAGCTTATTCAGGTGTGCGTGGCATCAGTTGCCCACCGCTGGAGATCGGGATGAGCGGAGAAGTGGGCTTGGCGGCGGCGGCCGACTGGAACGCGGAGGTTGGTCGGCTTGGCGGCGGCCAGCTGGAACTCGGAGGTGGGTCCACGGCGGAGGAGGATGGGTTAAAGACCTCGAGCGAGCCCTGGGAGTAGTGCTGAAGGTGCTGCTTTGGCCGCTGAGGTTGGTGGCTGCCGCCTCCTGCACCTACACCTGCACACGTCCACCACCACCACTTAGCTAGGTACTACTCCCCACTACTCTCTCGGCGTGTCGGGCTAGGAATACATCAGAATTATTATTTTTAGAGGAGTTTTCTGGTCCAAAATAATGGTCATTAGTTTTCTCAACTAATGACCATTAGTGTGATGGGTATATTAGTAATTACATATATAATAAAAGAATTGTTATTTTTTTACGAAATTGAGCCCAGTTTTTGTGCGGCCCATATATCAACCAGCCCATTCCGCGATTCACACTAAGTTTAATAATTTTGGTCGTCTCAGTTACTAAGAAATCAGATTGCAGTATAATGGTAAATGTCATTCGTTGTCATTGAAACGTTGCTGGTTCGATTCCTCTTGTCAACATTTTTTCCTTCGTTGTAAAGAAATATTTATATTTGTTTTCGAATTAAATATACCATAATCGTAATCTTTAACTGAACTGTATGGAAATTTTCAATTTTAAAATTTGAATTTCGAATTTCGCAAATTTGAAAATTCTCAAATTTCAAATTTTGGAAATTCAAAAATTCTCGAATTTCAAATTGAATTTTACAAATTTCGAATTTGAATTCCTCGAATTTTAAATTTGAGTTTCGGTGAATTTGAAGTTTCGCAAATTTCAAACCAGTATTTTCTCGAGTTTTGTGAATTTTGAGTTTCACGAATTTCAAATATAAATTTTGCAAATTTTGAATTTGAAGTTTGTTGTGAATTTGAAATTTTGCAACTTTTGGGTTTTAAATTCGAATTTCGTCAATTTGAAATTTTGCAAATTTTGATCCTGTATTTTCTCAAATTTTGTGGATTTCGACTTTCACAAATTTCAAATATGAAATTCGAAAATTTGAAAAATTTGAATTTGAAATTCGCAATTTTGAATAGAATTTTCACAAATTTCAAATTTGAATTTCACAAATCATGTATTTGAATTTTCTTGAATTTTAAATATACTGATATATTTTACTGACAGTAATATGTACCATAAAACTGCTATTTTATAAATATATTTTTTGGACAATACTACCCTCGCTAATGGTCATTAGTTGTTTATTTACAAAATTAAATCTTCACCGTTGGATCTAACTAATGGTCATTAGTTGTGAAAAACTAATGGCCATTATTTTGGACCAGAAAACTCCTCTATTTTTAAACTGGAATAGGTCCCGAAGGGCACGGATTCTGCGATTAAAGTGGTGGGTACACAATTACATCAAGGACAATAAGAAAAATTAAAATTACAAACAAGTCCTTCACTTTTTGCACCAAGCACCCTGCAGGTTGTCGCCGGAACGCGATCGAACCCCTGCTCGCCACTGCACGCTAGCCACCCGACGCGACCGTCGCCGCCGGCACTAGGGACCGAACCACTTGGGCAGACGACCACGCAAGTCGCCGCGAGGAGCGAACAGAAAGGCCTCCCGTGGAGGTTGAAGAAACTCGGGCCCTGAGGGCACGCGAGCACGGCGAGGCCAACACCCTGGCAGGAGATAGCGGTTACCCACCTGGGCCTCCGCTTGGAAATCGCCGTCGAAGCCGCAGAATCGCCGCCTAGCCAGTCTAGGCCATCCCCATCTCCGTCCAGGCCGATAGCCGCAAGCCTCCCCTCCCGCTCTCCCTCGCCGCCACTGCCGGCGAAGAGAAGGAGGGACTACGCGTTGCCGTCGATGCAGTGAAGATGACACCTGAGCTTATTTGCCGAGCCGCCCGACAGGTCCTCTTGTCAGCGGCTCCAACCGACGGAGCTATCTGAGAGAGGATGCCCAGCGACCTCTCGCCAGCATCCCGGAGTAACTCGGAGGTGCCGCTTCGCCCTGCAGCTCACCGGATCCCGCCCTTCTCCACCTACCGCCACGGCCGGCCAGAGAAGGGGTCAGATCCCGCCGCTGCAGATCTCCACCAACGCCAAGAGAAGCTTTATCCAGCGAGGTAGTGGTCGCCGCCGCCATCTCTCGTCCACAGCAGAGCAGAAGAACGCCGACAAGGAACCCTATGCAGCTCCGGATCCCGCCGCTCGGACCCGATGCTTTGCTTCAATCTATGGGCAGAGTTCCCAACTCCGGCACATGGCCACATACCCTAACCCTACTGCTGTACAGAGGCCGGCGCCCGCTCCCCCATCTCCTCCGGCCGGCGAGGCCGCCGGAGAAGAGAGGGGGCAAGGTTGGAAGACAGAACACAACTCTCAAGGGGGAGATGGGAGAGGAGAATGGAACCGTGCTCAGTGGTTTGTGTGTCTCTTTCTGCTCTCTCGCTCTCAATACATCAGAAATTAGAGAAGTACTTTTACACTTGTTTGTCAAGCATTTAGAGTACGGCGTCCAAGGATTATTTGGAAGATAACTATAACAAAGTTTCTGAAGATACTGTACAACGATCACTCAAGAAATTCAAAAACAAGATAGAGCTTTGAGTGTCTGCTGAAAGTGATTGAATTGATCAAAATTCTGCATGCTATCATCAATTGTGAGAGGTACAGTGATGATATGGTCAGATGAACTTCTCGAGGGCAAAATAGATGATGACTATAACCCCTTTCCGAGCCTGAGCAGCTGGACTGTTGTAGGATACTGCATGCAATAAATCCAAGTTCAACCTGGCCAGATCCCTATGTGCGCAAGAGTTGATATATTTTCAGAAGAACTTTAAGCTTCCAAAGTATTGCATCGCAACACAGAGATTTTTGTTGCTATTTAATTGAAAAATGTATATGCGCTCAAAAAAATATAAAAACCATTTTACTTGTTTTTTATCTTGTTCCGTAGCAATGCACGGGCATTCTGCTATTATACCTAACAAGTCAACAAAATCTTATACTCGCACGGGGTTATGGGCAACCAGAGGCCTAACCCACAACAGAAATCAGTCGTCCCACAGAGTTATACGCATCATACGAGTGGGTTAAATTGACGAGAGGCTGTAGCAAGGAGTCGGTTAAATCGACGAGGCTGCAATGGAAGATTGTGAGAGAATTGGAGGAGACACACGCTGACAAGCACGTCCTACTCGTCTGCATTCTTATGTTTAATTCCAGCTAACGATTTGTGAGAGAATTGGGGCCACTAGCGGCAGATTTAAGTTTCCCGAGAATTGGAGAAGCACGTATGCGGTACGTGTTCCTACGCTATGGACGTATCACATATGCATGGTCTGCATCTGTGCTGTACTACATCTGCACTTGTTCATGGTACACAGACGATTGTCCGTTTCTGTGGTGCTGTTTTTCCAAAGAAGAAAAAACATGATGGGCGGCGCCATCCAAAACCATGATCGAGAAGCAAGATACTCCCTCTATAGTAAATCAGCGTCAACTGATATAGAACAGAGTGAGGTACCATCAACGTGGTCGCTCTGAAGTCTGAATTCTACGTGTGACGTTTCGGCTAGATATCACCGCAAGTTTAATTTCATCTATTAGAACCGGTGGTGATCTTGTCCTAGTTTATTCCCGTCTCAAGAAGCTGTTGCGCCTGGACAAGAAGAAGATCCGTCCAGCTTTTGTTAGGAGAAAAGGCAAAATTTGGCAAATTCTAATTCCCAGAGAAATCACGACTAGCAAAACCGACCAAATGCGGCGGCGGCGCGCGCGCATGGTCCGCCCTTCCCCTTTTCCAGGCTCTTTACAAAGAATTAAAGGAACCCTCTATTTAAATTCGTATTAATTCTTCATAACTCTCCATGTGGTATTAATCCACCTAGCATTTAATTTGGGCCTAGGAATTAAGGATTATTGATTCTCTTTTAATGAACTTTAAGGCTCAATAATCCAACAATCCCCACCAAAGTCCTAGGCACAGAGAAAATGCTCTCTGTTCCATTGCTTGGTTACATGTACCAGTGTTCTGATGAAGACTGTTAAGTTGAATATTCATATGGAACAGAGGTTGAGCCCACTCACAACTGAACAATAGATTAAACCTTGAATTGTCAGTCTTGTGTGAATGAGTTTCACCTAAGTCCTTAACTAGTACTAGTCTCTTGCAACACCCTCACGATTGGAGCATATAAGTCATTCTCCTGGCCTCTTCATGAGTTTCCAGAGACCACCCCAGTCTCATAGAATGTGACTAGCATTCAACTCATATAGGTGTGATTCTTATAAGATGTTCTGTAGGACAATATTTTTTTAAAGATAAGCCACACGAATCACATTAAGGATAAACCATCCTGCCTTACTAATAAAAGAGAATTGCATCTTAATCGGAATGAGCCTATACAAAGGTTCTCTTTTCTCAATTTAGTCAATAGCTTGTTTCATTATTCTACTTCACAGGATCTCCGATCACATAGAATAGGTTACTACTATGACTAAACTCATGTGGGTCTCAAGCCCAATTCCCTTGATGCAATGTCTATCACATTTCGTGAAAGACCCTTTGTAAATTGATCTACCAGGTTCTTTGCTGTAGGAACATAGTCCAAGGCAATAACTCTGGAGTTTCTCAATTTCCTGACAGACTTCAACCGCCATTTCACATGCCTTGAAGACTTCATGTTGTCCTTAGAACTGTTCACTTTGACAATCACTGTTTGATTATCACAGTTCATTAGAATTACCAGTACTGGTTTTCCAACCACCGGTAGATCCATTAGGAGCTCACGAAGCCTGTCAGCTTCTACTATGGCGATATCCAATGCTGTGAGTTCTGCTTCCATAGTTGACCTCGTTAAGATGGTCTGCTTGCAAGACTTCCAAGAAACAGCGCCACCTCCAAGTGTAAACATATATCCACTTGTGGCCTTTATTTCATCAGCATCAGAAATCCAGTTAGAATCACTATAGCCCTCTAGCACCTTTGGGTACCTGGCATAGTGAATTCCATAGTCCATTGTACCATTTAGATAGCGCAGTACCCTTTCAAGGGCATGCCAGTAATCACTGGCTTAGTTTGCTCACAGCAAACGAGATATCAGGCCTCGTGACGCTAGCTAAATACATAAGTGACCCAATGATTTGAGAGAATCGCAGCTGATCCCTTGCTATTCTTTTGTTCTTTCGTAATATAGTACTAACATCATAAAGTGTTGGAGCTGGTTTACAGTCGCTAAAACCAAAGCGACTTAGAACCTTTTCCACATAGTGAGATTGCAGTAATGTAACCCCACCATCACCTTCTCTCACTAGTTTTATATTAAGAATAACATAAGCCTCTCCCAAATCTTTCATCTCAAAGTTTAGGGATAAGAATTGCTTGACCTCTTTGATTATGCCAAGACTAGTCCCAAAAATCAATATGTCATCGACATATAGACACAGGATTACTCCTTCTCCCCCACCATAGCGATAGTACACACATTTGTCAGCTTCGTTCACAACAAAGCCAGCAGATGTTGAAGTTTTAACAAACTTTTCATGTCATTGCTTAGGTGCTTGTTTTAACCCATAAAGATATTTCAATAACTTACACACCTTTCCTTCCTGACCTTGTGCTACAAAACGATCAGGCTGATCCACACAATGAAGTCATCACCAAAAGACTTTGCAATCCTTGGTCTCTTACTCCTTCTAGGAGCTTCATTGTCATCCTTCTCGAGATGTTCCGTGTGTTCACTGGGAACAAAAGGTTCAGGAGTCATTGTTGGTTCATGACTAGAAGTGCTAGGCATCTTCTTCATTGGAAACACATCCTCAAAAAATGTGGCATCTCTAGACTCATAGATAGTGCCAACTTGCATATCAGGATTCCAGATTCTATTATTAAAAATCTATATCCCACACTGTGAAGAGCATAACCAAGGAAAACACAATCAACGGTTTTTGGTCCAAGCTTGCGCTTCTTTGTTATTGGCACACTTATTTTGGCCAAGCAACCCCAAGTGCGCAAGTAAGAGAGATTTAGCCTTTTTTTTTCCCCATTCCTCGAATGGTGTCTTTTCTTTATTCTTTGGAGGAACTTTATTCAGAACATGACACACGGTCAAAATAGCCTCACCCTACCATTCCTTAGAAAGTCCTGAAGTTTCTAACATGGCGTTAACCAAATCAGTTAGAGTTCGGTTTGTTTCGTTCGGCAATCCCATTGGAATGAGGCGAGTATGGAGGTGTCCTCTCATGAATAATTCCATGTTCCTTACAAAATGAATCAAAGACATTTGAAAAGTATTCTCCCCCACGATCTGACCTTACCCGTTTAATTTGCCTTTCTAATTGGTTTTCTACTTCAGCTTTATAGATCTTAAAATAATAAAATGCTTCATCTTTAGTTTTAAGAAGATACACATAACAAAATCTAGTGCTATCATCTATCAAAGTCATGAAATATCTTTTACTTTCTTTGGTCAACACACCATTCATTTCGCTCAGATCGGAATAAATTAGTTCTAATGGTGCCAAGTTTCTCACTTCCGCGGGCTTGTGAGGCTTGCGAGTTTGTTTCGATTGAGCACAAACATGGCACTTTGAACCTTTAACCAAAGTACGTTTGGGAATTAAACTCATACTGGCTAGCCGCATCATACAACCAAAATTAATATGACAAAGTCTAGAATGCCAAACATTAGACTCGTCAGAATTGCTCACATGGTTCACAACTTTATTACTCAAATCCGACAAAGATAAGCGGAACAAGCCTCCGCTATCATAGCCTTTTCCAACAAAAATTTCATACCTGGATACTACATATTTATTGGACTCAAAGACTAATTTAAAGCCATCTCTACACAGTAGAGACCCGCTGACGAGATTCTTCTTGATAGATGGGACATGCTGCACGTTCCTCAATCGCACGGTCTTTCCCAAAGTAAACTTCAGATCGACCATACCAACACCATGAACACGCACATGAGACCCATTTCCCATCAACAAGGAGGCACTCCCCCCGCTCTGATAAGAAGAAAATAAGGAGATGTCAGCACATACATGGATATTAGCACCAGTGTCGATCCACCACTCAGGTGAATGGCAAACAGAAAGAATGGTAGGTAAGAAATTACTGTACCCTGCAGTTCCTTTCTTATTCTCGCCAATGACCACGTTTGCAGACTTCTTATTTTGCCTGTATTTGCGGTCCTGACATTCACTGGCAAAATGACCAGGTTGACCACAAACAAAGCAATTTCCCTTGTTATTGTTCTTCTTCTTCTTGAAGGCAGTTTTCGGTTTTACGCCTTGGGATGTTTGAGGCTTCTTCCTCTTATTCTTGTGAGGTCCTAGGGAGTTGTTCTTCTGTACCTTATTGGCACTTGAAGACCCTGCAACTCCTTTCTTGCGAGTGTCTTTTGCACTCGCCTTCTCTTCAACATCAACAGTCCCAATGAGATCAGCAACATTGAACTCTTGTCTCTTATGTTTTAGAGAAGTGGCAAAACCCCTCCAAGCAGGAAGCAGCTTTGCAATAATGCCTCCTGCCACAAACTTGTCGGGTAACACACACGGGAAATGTTCGAGTTCTTTTGCCAATGACTGGATTTCATGAGCTTGTTCTACTACAGAACGGTCATCGACCATCTTATAGTCAAAGAACTGCTCCATGATATACAGTTCACTCCCAGAATCAGAAACCCCATATTTCGCCTCAAGTGCTTGGCTGATGTCAGCGTGTAGTAGGCCTCTACTATGTTTTCCCCAATAACACTAATCACGGCGCCTCGAAACAGGTTATCGGCCGCCTCGAAAGCTCTCTCCCCTTCAAGAGTGAGCTGTTCAGGCTTCCCCTATGCGACATGATATATGTTCATGGCGGTCAACCATAGTACCATCCTAGCATGCCAACGTTTGTAGTTGGAACCCTCAAAGACATTCGGTTTAAGAATAGCAGCAAAACCAGTTGCCGAAAAGAGCCTATAAGGTTTTTGGATTGTTAGGAGAAAAGGCAAATCTCGGCAAATTCTAATTCCCAGAGAAATCACGACTAGCAAAATCAACCAAATGCATAGGGAAACGTACCCGGGATTTGGTACAGATTCAGAGGCGCCTCCTGCGCCATTCGGGGTAGCATCCCCGGAGCCGCCAGCACCAGATCCGGGGATTTCGGAGGCATTAATTCGCAATTAAGCAAAATCATAACAGCCACATCCGCGTTGCGTCTCGACTCGCCTCGCCTCGCCTCGGCGGCGCGGCGCGTCCCCTTTTCCAGGCTCTTTACAAAGAATTAAAGGAAGCCTCTATTTAAGTTCGTATTAATTCTTCATAACTCTCCATGTGGTATTAATCCACCTAGCATTTAATTTGGGCCTAAGAATTAAGGATTATTGATTCTCTTTTAATGGACTTTAAGGCCCAATAATTCAACAGCTTTGGCCTTTACTGCGCTCTGAAGCAACCGTTGCCGGCCGGCGACTTTTACCTCTCCTGGAGCTGCGACGTCGGCTGACCAAATCGGTTTCAGTTAGTTTACCGGAGCTAGCTGCTCCAGAGTCATTCATGCATGATTTCTTTTATACGGATGAATTACAAGCAGGTCTCGAGTCCAGAATAAAGATTTTTAAATCATCGAGAGGGGAGGAGGCAAGGGCACGTACGTGCCTTCGTCTCCACATATATAGATCACAATCGGTTAACAATCTTCGTCTCCACACCTTATATAATTTATTGATAACATACAGCTCCTTTTTAAACTAATCTTTGCTCCATCTCCACATGTGATCCACAACCTAATCAGAGTAGTAAATCAACACACACCAAAGGGCATATATAGAAGACATAGTCCTAAAAATCAGTATTTGTAGGCCTGGAGCAAATACTGATGACATATTGATTCAAAAATATACGGCTGTACAAATACTGAATATGGGCCAAGTATATTACCTATACATGCATATTTTTGAGGTGGGGCCCCTCCAATTTGGAGGCCTGGAGCAGGTGCTCCTCTTGCCCCCCAGTAGCGCCGGCCCTGGCAAAGACGAATGGCATACATCCAGATATCTTAGGGACGTTTTATTTATATATATAAAGTAGGAAAATATGCTATTGGACATATCCGTGAGGTTACATAACCTTATTTATATATGGAAGAAGTCCATTTTACTACTCTCAAGTATCTATGTAGTTTACTTAACTCTCTAAACTAATTTTTAGTCCATTTTACTCCCTTCAACTATTTAGATTGGTTCAATTCACTCCCTCATGAATTGTTTTCTTTTTTGTATCTCTAGGTACACATCATGTTTGAGTGTAAAATTTTGTGAGATTATAGGTTAAAACATACCTTATGTTAAAAAATTGTTTAAAAAAAATTTAAAAAAATTTCAATACGGAAACTGTGCAATACAAATTCGACATATAAGGTTGAATAATGCAAGAAAATATTTCTAAAAAAATCTGAAGCAATTTTTCTAGCATAGAGGATGATGTCATCTACCATCCTACAAAATTTGAGCTTCAAACATAACCCATACAAAGAGAAAGAAAAAGTAAAAATTCACGAGAGGGTGAATTGAACCAATCTAGATAGTTCAGAGTAGTAAATTAGACCAAAGATTAGTTGAGATGGTTAAGTGAAGTACATGAATACTTGAAGGTAGTAAAATAGACTTCTTCCTTTATATATATATATCCGTGAGGTTACATATGCTATTTATATCTTTGGGGCGTTTTATTTATATATATATATAACCTTATTGGCCCCACCAAGCGACTGTACTGAACTTGGACATGGACGGGCTCCATTAGGGAACATGGAAACACATCCTGCGCAGAGAGATCATTAGCCTCCCGTCACGACTCTGTTGCTCTCAGGCACGACATGGTTGCTTCCAGATACAGTATCGTTGCTCCCGGTTACGGTGTTGTGGTTCCCGGATACGGTGTTGTGGCTACCGGATACGTTTTCGAAGCTCCCGGATACAATGTTGGTGTTCCCGGATACATTATTGTTGTTGTCCGTTACGATATGATTGTTCCCTGACACGACATGGTTGCTACCGCTTACAGTGTTGCCGCTCCCTGATACAACAGTGTTGTTGCTCCCAGACACGGTGTTACTGTTTCCGGATCTGACAGTGTTGTCATTACCAGAAACTACATTGTTGCTCCCAGATATGACTTTATTGTTGGTGCCCGTTATTGTATTTGGTTGTTGCTGGAGTGCTCTTCTGTTAGTGGAAGCCATACCGAGTGAACGGGTAACAGTGGTGAGCCGTATCTGCAAACTCTTGGGCACCTCCCCAATCAATGAATTATCAGAGAGATCCAAGTAGCAGAGGTGGTCTAGCTCACCGATCCACGATGGGATGGGCCCCGCGAGGCCGCGCCCGGGGAGCTGCAACGCCGTGACGCGGCCGCTTGCGGCGTCGCAGCCCACACCTTCCCAGCCGCAGCAGGAGACGCCTGACCACGCGGCGCGGAGGCTGAGGATGCCTTTGCCGCTGAGGCTCCCAGCGAAGCCCCGCAGCGCGCGAAGGTCATCGGGGTGGCACGGCACCGCGCTGGCCAAAGGCAAGAGGAACGCAAAGAGGAGCAGCCAGCCTTTGGCCATGGAGTCAGCTGTGGTCTGCTAGAAGAAACCTTTTCTTGGATGGAACTGATTCGCAAGTGTTGTTGGCAAAAACTGCTTGGGTGGTGCATCCCATCTTATACTAGTGTGTGTGTGTGTTTGTGTGTGTGTGTAAGCATGGGTTGCAAGTGGTCCGTGGCTGGCATTATTGCTAGCTTGGTTTTTTGTCGACTGAAATCCGTGGCTGGCATCGATTCAAACTTAAGTGGTCCAGTACTGACTTTTGTGTCGACTGAAATCCGTGGCTGGCATCGATTCAAACTTCTTCTAGTCCATTACAGCTAGCTTGGTTTTTGTGCCGACTGAAATCCGTGGCTGGCACCATTACTGCTAGCTTGATTTTTGTGCCGACTGAAATCCGTACTGGCATCGATTCAAACTTCTTCCAGTCCACGGGGCTGTTCGTTGTTTTAGCATTTAGGATTTAGATCTGTCACATCAAAGAGAATTTTATTATTTAAGAGTACTAAATAAAATTTAATGACAAAACTTTTTTACAGATAAGTACATCTTTACGAGACCAATCTAACGAGCCTAATTAATCTATATTTTGTTACAGTGATGCTACAGTAATGCTACAGTAACCAGCGTCTAATCACGGCTTACCTACTCTCGTTAGATTCGTCTCGCGATTTAGACAGGGGGTTCTGCAGTTAGTTTTGTAATTAAACTTTATTTAATACTTTTAAATGACAAGATTCTTCCCTCTAAATTTTAGACCCCATGCAACGAACACCCTCCATTACTGTTAGCTTGGTTTTTGTGTCGACTGAAATTCGTGGCTTACATGGACCTATCTATAAATTCATAGATAGGGCAAAAGTTCTAGACTCGTGAGCCGGTTCGAAATCGACTCGTGTTTTAGCTTGGCTCGAAAAAAAAGAGCTAAATATGAGTGTTTTATACAAC
This sequence comes from Eragrostis curvula, assembly GCA_007726485.1. Taxonomy (NCBI): domain Eukaryota; kingdom Viridiplantae; phylum Streptophyta; class Magnoliopsida; order Poales; family Poaceae; genus Eragrostis; species Eragrostis curvula. Next base: position 4,003,040 of record RWGY01000051.1, on the reverse strand, counting down.
TCGATTGCAGAACAAGCTGATATTGAGTCAACCCTATCTCACTCGATTTAGTTCGATAGCTCGAAAATAATAATTATGTACAATACTTATGATATATAGAAACGAAAATATGTTAATTTATTACATTATATGTTGTGGATGTGATTCATTTGTTCTACTATATATGAGATTTTATTAAAACAATATGGAAGGTTATTTTTTCCTTCTACATCTCGTGGATGGGATTTTTCTTCCTCCAATATGCAACTAGTAGTGTAATACCGAATTTTATATTGTGATTGTAGCTCGAAACTAGCTTGGGATTGATCGAAGATTGTTACAAGCTAAGTATGAAACACCTCTTACAACTCGACTTTTAACTCAACTTGGTCTCAGCTCGCTCGAATTTAAGTATGACTCCCTCATGACGAGCAGCTCCGGCAACGCTACCTCATGACGAGCTTGATTCATGCGGAGCCTAGTCTAACTCATTCGAGCTTGATTCGTTTGCAGCTCTATTCACAGTTTGTTGTTGTTGAGAAACTCCCTCATGACGAGCAGCTCCGGCAACGCTACCTCTAGGCGGAGGAAGAGAGATAGATGGCCACAGCCATCATCGACTCCCTCGCCGTTGAGTACGGCATGGCTCGCGGGGACAGCCGGCATGCTCGCCATCTGCCTTGGTCTTCCTTTCTTTTTTTCTTTTAGCCTTGTTTGTGCTGCTGCCCCAGCTATTTATAATGCAGGTCGAAAGCCTGTTTGGAGAGGAGGAGAACGGATCAAGCTGCTTGTTTGTCCAGGTGAAGCGGCCCCTACCAGGTGTTACCGACCGGGACTAAAGGTCTCCACGTGTGGCTGCGGTCGAGCGCAGCCACGTGCAATTAATTTAGATTGTTTTAAACTTCTGTAAAATTTATTTAGTCCAATTTTGAACTTCTATAAAATTTAGAGCTTCTTTAAAATTTAAACTTCTGTAAAATTGAACTTCTGTGCAATTAATTTATTTAGTCCACGTGGAGTCCATTTAAACCTCTGTAAAATTTTGAACTTCCAAAGGCCAACCGGGACTAAAGGTGAGCCTCGCGCGCGCAATTTTTGGGCCGGCACGAAAATAGAGCTTTAGTCCCGGTTGGTGGCTGGAAACTAACCTTTAGTCCCGGTTCCAGCCACCAACCGGGACTAAAGGGGTCGCCCCTATATAACCCATGACTTCTTCTCCATTATCTCCTTAGCCATTTCTTCTCTTCGACGTCCCCGACGAACGCTCGCGCCACCAGGCTGCCCAAAAATTCCGCCGGCCTCGGCCGCCATCCGCCGCTATACGATGTCTCCGCCGCCATCCGCCGCTCCTTGCCTTGCCCGCTGCCACCCCTCCCTGCTGCCAGCCTCCGCCGATCTCCCACGCCTCCGCCGATCTCTAACGCTCCGCTGCTCCCTGCTCGATCCCTTGCTGCCGCTCTGCACCGGCCGCGCCTCTCCACCGACCACCGCGCTCCCACCGGCCGCGCATCTCCGGCCACCCGCAGGTAAGCCCCGTGCTCCCTCTCTTTTTTTTTTGTATTTTGTCCCTGTTTTTTGTTTTAGATGAATTAGTGGATTAGGCTTTAGATGAACTATGGTTATCTGCTGGATTAGGTTTTAGTGACCCCTGTTTTTTGTTTTAGATTAATTAATGGATCTAGATTACTTTTAGTTGAATTAGATTAGTGGATTTAGTTTTAGATGAATTAGATTTTAGTGGATTTAGTTTTTAGATGAATTAGCTTTGGTTAGAAAAACAAAATGTTTATCTAGATTTTTTATGAACTAAGTATATGCTTTGGAAAGTTTCAACTCATTTGAATTTGTCTAGCTATGGGTTGCTTGGAAAGTGCTAATAGGAATGAAATGAGCTTACAAGGAGGTACTGAAAAAATATTTAGATGGATTTGGTACCAACATATGAAATGTAGAGAATGCAAAATAACTTAGATTCCCAGAAGATGAGAATTTTTGGAGGTTTTAGGATGGGTAAAGAATTTCTGGATCATAAATAGCTATATAGAGAATAATGAATATCTTTGGAATATTGCATTGGACCTATGCAATATTTTTTCTTGGATGGGATCTGTATTGATAGGAGGATCATATAGTATTGGTAGTATTTTTCTATGAATAAGTATATGCTTTGCAATAAAACTTCTATTGACATGGGTTCACTAAATTGTTTTATCTTTCTTCTGGATTAGTTAAGCCATGGACGAACTCGGCAGAGAACAGGCAATGCTCGACCTTATAGCCAGTGGAGAAGATGGCTCACAATTTCTGAACGACTCCGGTGAGGGAATAGAGCTAGAACCAAGAGACTCTGATCAGAGAATGAAGCTAGAAGGGCAAATAAGCAATGATGTCGAAGAAAATGTTGGACTCTTAACAACGTCCGGCGAGGTATATTAAGCATGTGGTGATCACACTAGATGCATTAATGATTTATATATAAATTAACGGATCTTTCTTCTTTTAGCCCTCCGGATCTGGGTCTGGGTCTGCTAGAAGGCAGCGAGACCCGACGAAAAAGTTGGCCACTCATCAAAGGTTCTCGATCGACGAAGTCGCTAAAGATGGCGCACCACTTGTTCCCAAAGCGAGCGTAAATTTACTTGTGGCGCAATGCGGAGTTATTGTTAGGGAGAGCATCCCGACCACCACTCGAGAATGGAACAAGCCAAAGGTAGCTGGAGTTAGTTATGTTGACCAAAGTTCCAGAGATTTGCTTTGGGATACGCTCTTGCCACATTTAACCCTATCGCGAGATCTCACAGAGCGCAAGCTGTCGAAACTCAAGGAGTGGTCTCTTAAGAAGATGGCCACACAATTCCAGACCTTCAAGAAAAGATTAAACAAGGAATTTATCGAAAAAGAAATAACTCCAACATTCACTGGACCACTAGCGAAGCAAAAAGATCATTGGGAAGCATTTGTGGAGTACAAGACATCATCTGAAGCTAAGCGAAGGTCGGAAATAAATAAGGCAAATGCTGCGAAAAAGACAATTCACCATGTTATGGGAACAGGTGGCTACAAGAGTGCCGTGCCTAAGTGGGAACAACTTGGGGCCTCCATTATTGCTAAAGAGATCGCTCCGGCTACAGCGGGTTGGCCCGAGAGGGCCGCCAAGCACTGGTTTTACGGGCATGGGGGATCGTTGGACCCACAAACAGGGCAGCTTATTGGAAAGAAACAAATTGAAGAAGCCCTCGCAGAACTTGTTAAAGCAATGACCGATGTTCGAGAGGGAACGTTCCAGCCCGATAGAGAGAACGACAAGCTGACACGCGCCCTCAAGAATCCTGATCACCCAGGACGAACACGAGGCAAAGGTGTTGTTCCGTGGAGGACTGGGTTTCCCGAGCATGAAGACAGTTACAGAAGCCATGATAGAAAAAGAGCAGTTTTACAGTCCAAAATAATAGTCATTAATTTTGAAAAACTAATGGCCATTACTTTAAAGGTATATTAGTTATTTTATTATTAATTAATTAATTTTGTTTAATAATAATGAATGAAATAATTCAACTCTAACCGGCTAATCTTAAGAACTATAATATTGTCCGTCGCAAAAAAAGAACTATAATATTGAACTAGATTGTTGGACAACATGAATCGATCAAATTACAAATTTGATTTTTTTTATAAAAACAAAATTACTATTACAAGTCTATCATTTTTATTTTTCCCGATGTTACCCTTACTAATAGTCATTAGTGGTAGATTTTTAATATTAAATCTAGACCGTCGGATCAAACTAATGGCCATTAGTTTTAGAGAACTAATAGCCATTATTTTGGACTATAAAACTGCTCTAAAAAAAGACGCAGGAGGTAGAACGGTTTCAGAAGATTGAAAGAAAGAGCGAGCAAATGGAAC